>JABUQX010137505.1:0-2500 GCA_015478945.1 Trachelipus rathkii | reverse complement strand
ATATATATATATATATATATATATATATATATATATATATATATATATATATATATATATATATAAAATAAATAAATCTAATATATATATATATATATATGTATATATATATATATATATATATATATATATATATATATATATATATATATATATATATATATATATATATATATATATATATATATATATATATATGGCATTAATATTTACTATAGTGTTGACATAAATGACAACAATGATGACATGAATTAAAAACAAAATTACTTGAAGCTAGGTTAAAATATATATATATATATATATATATATATATATATATATATATATATATATATATATATCTTAATCTTTTTATATATATTACAGATTTATATATATATATATATATATATATATATATATATATATATATATATATATATATATATATATATATATATATATATATATATATATATATATATATATATATATATATATATATATATATATTTCTTCTATTATTTTTTATATATATATATATATATATATAGATATATATATATAAATATATTTTGTCGTGTCTTACTGTATAAAAATTTTGTCTTTTGTGCTAAAGTTGCTAAATTTTTATTCCGGGTAATTCAAGTGAGAAAAATATTTGAAGTGTTAGCCCAATATTGAAATAAAAATGTTTATAAATATTTATAATTTCAATAATTTATTTGCAAAATAAATTCATTTCTATTGTAAAGGCACGTTTCACAAACGCACTTATATATATATATATATATATATATATATATATATATATATATATATATATATATATATATATATATATATATATATATATATATATATATATATATATATATATATATATATATATATATATATATATTTCTCTTTATATATATATATATATTATATATATAACTAAACTTAATTGCCTATATATTGGCAATTAAGTTTAGTTTTTTAAGAAAATTATTTAGTGGCAAGCTTCTTGGCATAATTCCAGAAGCTTGCCATTAAAAATTTTCTTAAAGAAACTTTACTTAACAACTTTCTGAACGTAAAAATTTTTTTGAGCTTAGAAATTTTTTTCAGAAAAATAGTCACAATTAGTAATCTAAAAATATGCCTAATAATAAAAATAATAATAATAATAATAATAATAATAATAATAATAATAATAATAATAATAATAATAATATTAATAATAATAATAATAATAATAATAATGATAACAATAATAACAATAATTAAAATAATTTCTTGAAAAATAAAATAATAATAATAATAATAATAATAATAATAATAATAATAATAATAATAATAATAATAATAATAATAATAATAATAATAATAATAATAATAATAATAATAATAATAATAATAATAATAATAATAATTAACTAAAGAATAATAATAATAATAATAATAATAATAATAATAATAATAATAATAATAATAATAATAATAATAATAATAATAATAATAATAGAAATAATAATAATAATAATCATAATAATAATAATAATAATAATAACGTAATAATAATGATAATAATAATAATAATAATAATAATAATAATAATAATAATAATAATCATAATAATAATAATAATAATAATAATAATAATAATAATAATAATAATAATAATAATAATAATAATAATAATAATAATAATAATAATAATAATAATAATAATAATAATAATAATAATAATAGCTAGATTTTACAAAGTAAAATCACTTAGTTTGTTATTTATTAATTTTTATTTAGATAAAAAGTTTTTATCTTTTTAGCAAAATATTTATTAGAGTTTTCGGTTTTAATGTCTTGTGGCATCGAGTTGTAAAGTTTAGCTACTTTGTAGCTAACACATTGAGTGACTTTTTTTAGTCTACAGAAGGGAGCGTTTATGTAAGTACTTTTAATTCGTAAGTACTATTTCGTAAATTAATTCGATTTGCCTCGCGCCTTGCTTGGTTTGAGTGAAAATTTGCTAGCAAGAAGTCGCAGGCATTATTATGGATAATTTTATGGATTACTACTACTTCTACTACTACTACTAATACTACTACTAATAATAATAATAATAATAATAATAATAATAATAATAATAATAATAATAATAATAATAATAATAATAATAATAATAATAATAATAATAATAATAATAATTAATGCAATGTTCGGGTTTTTATTACTAGTTAGTATTTAAATTTTCAAATTTTGTTTCAATGTGTAATTCAAGTTCAAAAGAGATTTTCGAATTATTAACAATAAAACTTTGAAACGAATGAAAATAGATTCAAATATTTCAATAAATTATAATTATAGTTCAATTTATTTACTACATAAACTAAATTTCGGCTAGATTTAAGATTGAAAATTAATATATATATATATATATATATATATATATATATATATATATATATATATATATATATATATATATATATATATATATATATATATATATATATATATATATATGCTGCTATAT
>JABUQX010137504.1:0-25000 GCA_015478945.1 Trachelipus rathkii | reverse complement strand
GAAGGAAAGATTGTAATAAATTGAGCTAGGAAAAACGCTTTGGTTCTGTTGGAAATAATGACCGTCACACTATTGCCAATTTTACTTAATCCCAGTTTATAAAAAGCAAGTTTATTTTTTGTAACACAATATTTAGAACAATGTTAAATCGTCACTTTGTGTGGCAGTTGAAAAACTTCAATCCGGACAGTCTATTAATTCGCCACCCATTAAACGGAAAAAAGGCTGAAATCTACAGAACCAGCACCTTCGGCAAGTAAATCAATAGCAGATTCACTGGAAAGTTTTTACAGTCCAGTAGTGATTAAGAAACAAACGCATTACCAAAAGATTTATTGCAAATGATTTGAAACTATCACCAAGAAAAAGGACTAGATTAACAAATGATGATCCTATCATGGTGGAAAGTTAAGCAAATTTTTAAATTCTTTGAGTTAAACTTGCCAAGGAAATACTTGGCCAGTCTTCCAACTAGTGTTCAAGTGAGAGAGTTTTAGCAATGCTGGGCGTAATATTATGATAAAAGAGAAACAGAATCTCGCAGAAAGGCAGAAAAATTTAATGTTTTACTCAAGCACAACCTTCCTATATTTGAATTTCAATACTAGTGCAAAAAGTAAATAGGGAAAAGAGGTTGGTGATGTGCATGTGAGTTTGTCTCCGTCCCGCAGCCTGGTAACACAATTATATTAATAGGTTTGTGGCTAAAATTCGACAATTTACTTAGGCATATATATATACTATTATATATATATATTATATATTATATATATAATATATATTATATATATATAATATATATATATATATAATATATTAATATATATATATATATATATATAATATATATATAATTTATATATATATATATATATATATATATAATATATATTATATAGGCCAGCATCCCGAAAAGTTTCAGGCTTCGCCTCCTACGCCATCCACCTAATAAACAGTTATACACGAAAATAGAATATCCTTTTATTAATCAGGATACATTTTTTACCGCAGAAATTAAATAAAAAAATTAAATTTATTTCTAATATTTATAATAACTCTTCATATTTAATTATTTAGTAAAAAGGTCAGGCTCTGATCGACTGAAAGACCTTGAAAGCCTTCCAGTCTGCTCGATTAGAAAGTTGCAAATGTCGCTTTTATAAATATATAGTATTTTAGTGAATTGAAAATTAATTAATTTTTATTATTCATTTAATTTTTATATCCTTTCTATGGGCGATTTCGTAAAGCGACTAGGAGGTAATCAAAGAGGGGTGGGACGATAGTCCCCCCCCCGTGCTTCGTATTCTCCCCGGAGGCCGAGAGTAAAACCTCGACTCTTAATTCTATTAACTCGTTTTCTTAGTTTTACCCGTGTAATAGGGTATAATTGTCTCCGTTTTAAAAAGAATAAAAATTCATACATTTTGGCAACTTTCCGTCATTCAGTCGTATGTGAAGCTCGGCATCTAAATTCGAATGTGTCTCTAATATATCTGTAATAATTTGTCATGAATTTATAACTGATATTCATAGTTTTTCTATATTACGGACAAAATGGAGAGTATATGTTCCTTGTTTATTTTTTCTATCTTCGTATATATTAGCGTAATTAATGTAATTTCGAAATGTCTTCCTGATTAAAAAATTTAGAGTTTTAATTAGTTATTTTCGTTAGGTATGTTAGGCGTGTTAAGTAGTTTTTCTTAGTAGTGCGCTGGAACTTTTTCGGGTATTGATCTGATCTCCATTAAGGTATAAGGTATTTTAAGTATCATAATATCATATACACCACTACTCTCGCATCGCGGCGGCGCAAGAATTATATATAATATCGAAACATCCGAGAACATACCACCGCGTCGCGAACAAAAAAGACATTACATACTGCTTGAAAATCACTCAAAGCATAACAATTATAAATAACTCTATAAAAATAAAGCCTACTATTTTAATATTATATATATATATATATATATATTATATATATATATATATATATATATATATAAATATATATATTTATATATTATATATATTATTATATATATATATATATATATATATATATTATATTATATATATATATTAAGTAGATTATATATATAATATATATTAATATATATATATTATATATTATATTTATATATAATATATATATAATATAGGGCGTTATATATATATATTATATATATTTTTTTTATGTTATTATATCAATAGATGATATGGTTAGGGTGATAAGGTATAGCTTCATATTACCCAATTATATTCGAGTTTATTTGATAAAATAATAATATGTGTAAAGTTAACTAAACTTAATTATACAATATTTATTTGTGAAAGTGAAAAAAGGAATCTACTGATTTTATTTAAATAATATAATTATTTAAAGAAAAACAACTATATTAGCAATAAAATACTCGAATTCATATTAAAATTAACTAATAATTTAATTTTTTGGAAAATAATTTGCCTTCTCCTACTCTGTTCATAAGAAGTTAATAAATGTTATGCTATGTCCGTACATTGGATCTTTTCATGTTTCATATAGTCCAATTATATAGGGCGCAGCCAGAACATTATTACCTTGCGTACGAACGAAAAAATACGAGAATCCACCGGAACGAAACATTTCGCTCAGGCGAAAACGTATGAAGAAATAAATTTGGAAAAAAAAAGGAATTTTATGTGTATATACCTTCTCTCTCTCTCTTCTACTCTTCCTCTCTCTATATATTAATATATATTATATTATATATATAATTATTTAATATATATATATATATATATTAATATAGGAATATGATAGCTATGCTATAATAATTCTTCGCACTTTTATTAAATTGTATATGTATACATATATACTCACCCTAAATTATTTTCACTAATTTAAAAACATTTTAAAACTTCTTTTATTAACTAATTATATATAATTGCACAGTACAAAAAATAATATTAATAAATCTTTCTCCTTAAACGCTTCCAGCTTTCGTGGATAGGCTACTATACTCCACCCTTTACTCATGTCCTAGGATCGTATCTATATAGTTTATAGATAGAAAGTACAAGAAATGGTATTCGGTAATATCCATCTAATCAGTTATTATTCTCGCGGTTGTTTTGCGACTTTCCCATATATAAAATTCTCTATTATTTCTTTTATTACCAGTTATCTTGTGTATAAGTTTTTAATAGCGTGTTCTGTCAGTCAATAGTAACACAGTATGATTTTTATAGTTCTTTCATTTTATTAGCTTATCGTCTATTAAAGTATAGTCTATCACTTACTATTGTCTCTGTTTATATATTGTTTGTTAATTTCTTATTATATGATAAGTTAGATCTATAAGTATTTTTCTGTAATTGATTAGTTAGGCGTTATCTATAACAAGTTTTATATTATTTTGAGTTGTGTTTACTATTAGTCATAATATTATGTATCCCTTACATTATTATAGGTATAGTGATGTTACTAATTGGAGAGTTTCTAGTGAAAGTGGCTTATGTCTATTTATGCGGTAATTTTCTACTTTTTAACATCTATTGTATATCCGCCATGTATTCTTTTATGATTGCAGTGACAATATCTCGTTCTGTCTTTATTATCATTCACTGCATTTGGTCATGTTGATTACTTGTCAATTTAGGTTTATAGTAATTTTTTAATGAAGTACTATTATAATTCATTCCTAGCTACTCAATGTATAGAGATCTTTCTAGGTTAAACTCTTACAGACACATATATCTTCGACGATTTTGTAGTTATATATCCTTGTTGACTATCTCAGTATGTATATATTTTATGTTATTAATATATAAATTGTATTCATATATGTGTCTTCATTATTTTCCTCATAAATATATCAGTACTCATCGTGAGTACTGATATATTCCTCCAACGCATCCAAGGTTTCGGACGGGAACATTAGTAAGAGAGATTATTGTAACTATCGAAGTATACTTGTGACATTTTATTATAGTCCTGTACTAATAATAATATATATAAGTTTTAATATATTTTTAAATTGTATTATTATGAGGTGAATTTTTATGATACGCCTACCTACAAATTATAATTCCAATAGATAAATGGTTTTAATTGTGTATCAATCGATTTTGTCTACAGTTTTCATACAGATGGTACACCAATGTATGTAGCAGTGTTAGAATTTATTTACATGTGGTGAGGACGAAGGGGCCAAAAAGATTATTGTGGTGATTATGGTGTGAAGAGATTTATATATATTAATGCCATATAGAATTAATTTTGCAGTCTAGGGTTATTTATAAGATATTTAATGATTTATATTATTTACTATTATAATTTACTAAAACAACTGTGATATAAATTAAATTTTTTATTAATTTTTATTAATTATAATAAATAATAGTTCATGGGAATGATACTTTAGTGGGTTAGGGACTTTAGTTTAATGTAATAAGTATTACTATTCCAATTCATAACATTTCAATATTGTCCATTTATTACTTATCGATAGTTATCTGTTATATTTACATATATATAATTAGCAAGAACAAGCTTTTGCCACTCTTTTCGGAATCTGCCCGACCAAATGCTTTATATGACATGATACTTGTGTAGATGAGTTTATTTTCTTTGCTGAGGTTTTTAGATTGCGTTTATTGCTGAGTGCACATGTGAAGGAAGCTTAGCAATGTTATAATAAAGCTCACACGTAGCCTTAGATCTGTGAAGCGATCTATATTATCGTACAGAAACTCCGCAAATATTAAAATCGGATCGATAAAAAATGTGGTTCAAATTGTGCTTATTCTGTTTAATAGGGTCCTCATTACTGTCACTCAGTAATTCTTCCTCGATATACAATCCCGTATTATCTTAATCCAGTATCCCGGAAGGGTTGAGTGATTACCTACCTTTTCAGATAGATTTTTCTATCTCTCAAGTTGCCATTTAGAGAACAATTCACAACAGATATCTGTAATCAGATCGTGCAATAACATTTCTGTATGGTAGGCTCTCCTTGATGCGCTCACTCTCCTCATTCTTGCCTAAGTTTTCGCAATGATTTTAAGTGTGTGGTAGGAGCTTTGTGAGACAGAAGATCGCCACCCACCCCCTTAGTCCCACCTCCCCCTGCCTTTTCGCCCCATGGGTACTAACTGTAAGTATAGGTCATTATAAGTAATATAGTGGACGACATTCTTTTATCATTATTACTCTATACCTGATTCAACTTTAATAACAGTATTAATGTAAGGAATTTCTATGCCTATATATAATACAAATCTAACATCATCCACTTCAATTTTAAATATTTTTATTAGCTATGGTGAACATATACTCCTAAGCCAATGGCAAGTCTATTTCTTTTTCGGTTGTAAATCATGTAATATACGTACTTAATATATAAAATTGGGATATATATATAAGCAGTAACTCCATACTACTACTATACTAAATAATGATATTTATTCTAGCATAATACAGACAATAGATATCAGAAACTTCATAATAACTCGCCGACTAACAATCTCCGCGCTCATACATATAGTTCTTCCTCCTGAGAATAGATAGAGAAGCGTCATCGACATCGCAATACCAACAAGTTGACTTGATATCTGGTTACATTTGTGCATCTGCCGAGTTAATTTTTTCATACCTCGTAATTTTTTTATTTGTTGTTTTGTATATATTAAGGATCTACGTATGCGCGCGGAACTCGCGTGGACAAAGAATGGGTACAAGAACATATCCCTCCGTCAGATTGCCCACGCTGTGTAGTGGAAACTCTGTAAGAGACTCCCTCGCTCTTCTCTACAATCTTCTTGCGAATATAATATATCATTCATAATGGGTGTGTGCCTTTTTAATAATTACAGAAAAAAAAATTCAGAGAGGAATAAGAATTTCTAGCAACAGACAACAAATTCGCCTATAGATAATAATAATCGAAAAAAAATAATACTTCAGACTTATGCGTAGTCGTTTCACGCAAAGTATAATATCGGTTAACTTCTTTTAAAAGAGATCAACAATCAGGGTGAACAATATATATTTATATATAGTATTATTTTGTATATCCAATAGACTCTTTAAAATTACTAAAACCTAAAATTGACTCATAAACATAAAGAAACGCTTAACTATATATTTATTCAATTCCGTGTAATATCTACTGCTAAAATATGAATTAAATAGGTACGAATAATCAATAATAGATGGTATAAAAATGAAAGAATTAACCTAGGCATAATATAATTAATGTCATAATAGCACTTATTCACTAGAGAAACTCTCCTAATTTAAGTTACTTCACTTGCTAAATTGAGGGACATGAAATATTGACACAGATAATATACAACTCCCTAATTATAAATTAAACTTAGTTAAAAACCACAAATTCATTAAATATAAATTCTTAATTAGTAAATCCTTAATATATTAATTAAATATAGAAATACAACAATATATAAAAACTCAAGAGAACGATATGAGTTTATACTATTATAATCATACGAACTACACTGTAGCAAGGTAATAGGTCATAATTTTAAAACTGAAAATAATGTTAATTCCTGTGATGTCAAATCAATGCGCAACGCTACGTACGTGCAACTCTAAACTCAACTTGGTGCGCAGAGGATAGTGCACGTAAGTTATGGTGGTAACTCCAATAAAGATGAGCAGTTGTGCTAACCACCAAGATCTTGTCTCTCTCTCCGAAACCTTGTCATGAGATTGGATTTACTCTCTCTCTGCTTTTACACTCTTTTTTCTATATAATAATGTTGCTTTTTCTCTTACTGAACCGTATTTCTCTCTACAGAAGTGGAAGCGTCGAGGCCGGACGTTCTGTCAAGGGGGGACGGAAGTCTTCTGTCGTCCCCCGCTGGAGGCCGGAGAACCAGTGCTCCACTGAACATACTTTGCCCTTGTGCTTGTCGCGAGTTTATAAGTGCGTGAAGATTTGGTATTTCTCATTTTAGATTTTAATAAAATAGATACTACGTGACTTATTGGCAACATTGACGCTCTATTGTCCTTGATAAATAATAATATAAGAAAATATTACGCATGTTATTTCAAGTTAACAGTAAGTCTCTCTCAGGCAATAGTTTATAGGTCGGATATACTTTCCTTTTAAAGGACAAGTTAATATATATATATATAATATAATTTATGAGGTATATTATATATATAATATAATGAACATTAACATATACATATTATTAATATATATATATTAATATTCTATATATATATAATTAATATATATATAATATATTATATATAGCGTTATATATATTAATTATATATTATTAATAAGTTATATATATTATATATCATATATATAATACTTTAATTTAATATATATATATAATATATTATATATATATATATATAATATATATAAGTAATATATATATATATTAATTATATAATAATATATATATATATATATTAATAATATATATATATATTTTATATATATATATATATTAAATATTATATTATATATAGTATATTATATATATATATAATTTAATATACCTATATATATATAATTTATTATTTTAAATAAGATATAAAATACTCACTTAATTTTATGTCTTAAATTAAAGTGGTGAGGTGATTTTACTCAGTAAGGTAATATAAGCTTCGGTATTACATAATAATAATTAGAAAATTATTATAACTATTATAATTTAAAATTAAATACTATTTTCTATTTTTCAGATTAAAATTAAATATAAATTAAAGATAATATTTAAATCCTATTAACATTCAAAACTAGTATTGATTACCTGTAATTATATAAGTAGATACTTTCTAATTTAACTAGTTATATTATATATAAATTATTATAATCTAATTTATGTAAATGTATTATCAATGTATGTGTTGTTTTAATATTAATATATGAGTATATTAATATTATTTACTAATAGTAATATAATAATTTATGTTATATATTATCTCTCGCTATATATATATATATAGCATTTATTTAATATATATATATATATATATATTTTATATTATTATATATTTATATATTTTCTATCTATATTATATTGTATATATAATACTATGTCTTTAAAATTATATCGATTCCTCCTATATAATTATTCCCTTCTACCTTATTTATATATATACTATACTAATAAAATATAACAATAATAAAATATATATTAGTATAATATCCTTTATATAATCATACCAATAAACTAGTCATAGCCTATACGATATAGTATCATGAAAAACCACTAATATAACTCAATATTTTATTTACTACTCATTATATATAATATAATAATATATAAATATATAATAAATTTATATAAATTATAGATAAATAGTATAATAATATAATAATACAGAACTTGTGCCCGCAAGCCCTCAAAAAAATAAATTTGCGGAACGCAATTCTCGCACTCTGCAGTTCAATAAAAATTAATTGGCGATCGCAAACCGCAAACGCATATTGCGGATAGACCGCTGAAAATATGCTCGTTTGATTCGTCGCAAACTGCATACATTCGTGATGTGTGACAAGATTAAAATATAACTAAAAACAAGAGATAATTAATAACTTCCGCAGCATAATCAGATTATATATTAATATCAAGGCATATTGTAATATAAGATAAATTATAAACATATATAACGATATATTTTATTTCAGATATAATTTATACTTAATACGAAATAAAATTAATCTATATATATATATAATATATATAATAAATTATATTTAAATATTAGATATTATATATATATATTATACGTGATATTATATATATAATTATATATTATACCTCTGCGTATGTCAATCCTTAATTATCTCCCTAGTCTTTAAGGTAGAGTACCTAGATATACGATATATAAAATAATAATAATTATCATATATATATATATATATATATATTATATAATATTATTATATCGATATTATTTTTATAATAATAATTATAATCATAATAAGAATAGTATTATATTCCATTATTATTATTAGCTAACCTATTTTAGTCAACTAACGAAATTTTTTAATATATATAGTATTAAAATATATACTATTAAAAATAAAATATAAAATAAATAAATATATATAAGAATCGTTTATATATATATATCCTAGATATTTAATAGTGTATTACTATAATATTAATATAATTTATATTTATAGGCACATAATTTTTATATAAGTGATATTATTATTATAAATAATGTTATATAGTACTATAATACGTAATATATATACTCATGATATATTATTAGGGTTGGAAAAAAAAACATGTTTTTTTAAAAAAAAAAAAAACATTGGGTTTTATTTTATAAAGTATACTCCTACAATTAACACCTCAAAAATGTCTTTTTTTTGTTTTTGTTTTTTGATAGTAGATGTGTATTGCTGTTTTTGGATGGTTTTCTCAACATGTTATGTTTTTATTGGTGTTCTAATAGATTCTTAAAGCAAATTAATTCGTACTTACTGAAACTGTTATACACATGTGCTATAACACATTTTGTTCAAACTTTCCTTAATAAAACTCTCTCGTTCTTTCGCATTCTAAATCGAATTGTCATTTTGTAACATAGATTAGAACTGGTAAATTGCAATAAATAACTTCATATTATTTTTTTGGAGTTTTACATAGAACTCTCACAAGTTAATATAAAATGAGAGACCGAGGGAGATTCTTATAAATATACTCATAAGAACTCTATCTGAAAAAAAGGTGACATTTTTAATTATTTTACAAAAAAAAAAGAAAAAAAAAAAGAGAGGGAAAACGCCCAATAATCGATAAAGACCGGTTTTATTTCAAATTAACCTCTAAATAATGATTTACTACAGCTTTATGAAATCTACTATATTACACTTACATTAATATTTTGAATATTATCTATGCGCAAGCTGTTCATTATATTAGGTAAGATATAGCCTAATCATAGTATAGGCATTATTTAAATAAATCAAGAATAAATTAATGAAAATATAAATAAAAAAATATATATAACAATAACTAATTATTTTTTTTTAAAATATCTAATAATATAAAATATATATGTATAATCAAATATAGGTAATATTGATTTTTGATCGGTTTTATATCGATTTTTGGTAAGAGAATAATTAAATATATTAGAAGCTTAATTTTCTTATATTATATGCAATAAATAACTAATTATATGAAGAAGATCAACGAGAGAGAGAGAGAGAGAGAGTAGAAGAGACTTGAGAAAAGCGCGAGAGAACCTACTGGACGAGAGAGCGAGCAAGAGAGAGAGATTTCATCGCCCATTAAGGTCGACTATAAGAGGTGAGAGTATTCCTTAAGAATTTTTATCTGTTTATATAAAATAAGCAAATTTATATTTAGAAGAGGACTCGCACTCGCCAAGGAAATCTAATGTTTGCTGCATAGTGTGCCACTAGAGTTCAACGTTTTAAAAATACCCTTTCAACATTTGGCAAGAAATATCGCATGAAGTTGCTAACGATATCTTATATTTTATAGTATAGCGCCCTTCCTCACCATCTAATTTTTTCTTTTTGAGAGGTGCGCGGTAAAAATGATAAAGGAGTTCTCTGCTGGACACGAGGGCAACTCATCAAATAGGTACACTTTATGAAATGGAGTGAGAATTTCCTCTTTAATTGTTATTCCATAAATTCCACTGCTTTTGAATACTCATCCTCCGGAAGTACTGTGGTCTGATATCTTGGGTTAAAAAATATACTCCAATGAAGTGGAGCTTCTGTTACTGACCTGATCGATACCCCTTTTTTTACTTTGCTAAAACTTGTCTATTGAGTGGTGAATTAAGCTGTTTCTAGCTCCATGATTCATATTTTTCCACCACCAATAGTGAAAACATCATCATATTCTTAAGATATTACAGTTCATTGCCTTCGAGCTTTGCGGTTGAATTGCTGTGAGACGGCACACACTCCACCAAATGTGTAGTATTATAATTTTTGAAATTGTTACTTAATGCACCGATGGGTAGAAAATGAAATCCTCAAGGGCTCGAAAACAAGAATCATGTTTTAACATGTTAAATTTTACTATATTATATTAATATCATATATATATTTTAGCATGTATATTATATATTAACTAAATTAAATTATATAATAATAGCTATAATAATTATTTATTAGTATAATTATTCGTAATATACTGAACTAGTATATATATATATATATACTTATTTTATAGACATATTATTTCCTTATATAATATAAATCTCTCGCTGATTTAGGAATATAAGTTGTGACTAAAAATGGAATATATAATAATACGCCTATAAGTATTGCCTCTTACTCATTTTATCATCCAATTGGCTTTATTTACCGATAATATTTTTATTAGCATAACATTAGTCATATAACGATTCTAATAAATAATAATGTGTAAATATAAATGATAAATTTAATACCGCGAAGAAATGCAGTGTGGGATAAATATAATTTTAATAATTCTTTTTTTTTATATATTATTATTAATCAATGAATAAGGAAGTATATTAATGTAAGTAATAGTATACTTATAATTAAAAAAGATATAAGATTTGTGTCACAAATATATATTTGTACATATATATATAATATATATATATATATATATAGACTATATGTATATATATATATTATGTGCTTAATTTCATTATTTGTATTCTACTGCTTGATATATATATAGTTACTAATTAATATAAATAATATAATCATTAAAATAGATTATAAGTTATATATTAAACTACGTTTGAGCTTATATATAGTGGAGCCGTTATATTTATAATAGGATTTTTGTTAGATAATCACTGTATGATTATCTTTTACATAATAAAAATCAGGCTTTTAAATATGTATTAAATTATGCCATTATTTAATAATGTGTTAATATATTTTTTGGTGTATAAAAAATGCAATACTCACCAGTTTATATATTTACTGTAAATATATATTATAGACCCTGTAAATAGTTTAATATATTGTATCCTATATATATATCATTACCTATTTATTAATGAAAATATGCACGTATAGACACCTATGGGTTATAATACACCTAGAGATATTATGGTATATATATATATAATATTATATTTAATCACTAGAGGACTAGTGCCTACTCATTATACTGTAGTAGGCCAACTAGGTATAGGCTAGATGGTTCATATAGACCTACATAACCGTAAAAGAGATAATTTTATAATTATATTTATTATAATATATATAATTAATTTAATGTTATTTATATATATAATTATATAATATATATTATACTGTATATTATATTATATATATATTATATATATATAGTATTATACTATAATTTTAATATATTATATATTCTATATATAAATATAATATTTATACTATATATATAATATATATAAATTTATATATTATGTGTGTTGTGTGTTGTGTTTGTGTGTGTGTTTTTTTTGTGTATCACAAAATATTTTTATTACTATTTTAAAATTGGAATTTTGGTCACTTACCTATATTCCCATGTTGTGAAAATATTTGATTGATATCAGCATGACATGTAGAGGATCTTTTCTGAGGCCTATGTTACATTAACTGTGGTAAAGACAATTAATACATTTAAATACCATACTAATTCTTTTCCTTTTCTTTTTTCGTTTGAGCTTATTCAAACTCAAAAATTTCTTGTAGGTAAGGCCAGGGGTTTGTGATATACGTAACTATATTCTACTTAGTTTCACTTCAGCTTTAGCAGTAATGCTACTAACTTTTAGTAGCCGTATATTCACTGAAATTTTCACCATATCACTTGCATAACATATGCGGTTATTGGAAACGATGGAAATTATTTGCTTTCTTAATGTCATTGTGCATAAGCATAAGATCCATTTATCAATGGGAAATGTCTTTATGCGATATCGAAACAAAACTCAATTTATTTCATGCAATTTTGTTTTAGACTAATGTAACGCTGCGGTTCATACAAAATTGAAATCGATGATCCGGGTACATACTGTAATAACATGTCTTAAACTTGTTACGAGTGTGAAACAATATTCAAACCAGAATAGATATTAAATGTTATTAAAATATTTTTCTTTATTTTATTTATTAAAGTCGAGGTTGCGATTGCGGTGTAATTTTGCCCAAAATATTTGCTGTCGCAACCAATTTCGCAACTTCATTCAAAATAATTGGCGGCGCAATCGCAACCGCAAACCGAATATAACTGCAGTATCGCAATTGCGGCCGGCAACAAGGTTTATGCGCCGCAAGGCCCAACACATGTATTATATTAATTATATTTTTATTTATTATAAATTATATATTTTTATTTAATATAGCTGTAGAATAACAAGCATATTATTAAAATATTATATAGATATAGATAATAACAAATAAAAAAATTATATTATGTAACTTAGTATTTTATTATATATTTTATATTATATTATATATATATTATTTATATAAATATATATATATAATATATTATAATAATAAATAATATATATTTATAAATATAGAATATTTTTTTAAATATATTATTTAATATATTATTATATAATATTAATAATACACATGGATATTAAATATTCAATATAGAATTTCCAGAGTAATATTCCTACCTCGATCTCTACTATGTATGTTCTAATAGGTATATGAAATATATTATATAATCCACCTCTCTAGTGATAATTAAATAATATAATGCCTTAATAATGAAGATTTTAAAAAATATATATATATATAATTTTATCAATTTTAATGATTTTGATTTAATAATATGAAAATTTACCTAATAAAAAATTAAGGATTGTAAACTACGTAAACTAAATGTAATAATTTAAGAGCAAATAAAAATATTGTATTCAGTTTAACAATTTTTAATTTAATTTTCATCAATTTAACACGTTTAAATTTAATTATATTAAACAAATGTTTAGCTATTTAAACACTTGAAAATTAGTTTTAATAAATATATGAGGTTTGATGAATAAAAGGCATTTTCGCTTAAAGTTGTTTTCATTAAAATTTATGAATATATATATATATATATATATTATAATAGATATATATATATATATATATATACTATATATATATATAAATAATATATATATATATATTATATATATTATAATTATATATATTTATAGTACTTATAATATATATATATTATTATGTATATATATACTATATATATTTATATAATATATATATATATATATATATATTTTTTTAAGAATAATAATTTATATGATAATATATATATTATATATATATGCTATTTAATATATATTTAAATAATATAGTAATATATAATATATATAAGTAATATAGATTATATATATAATATAGATATATTTATATGCTTATATTATATATATATATATATATATAATATATGATTATATATTATTATTATTATATTATATATATAGTATATATATTAAATTATATATAATGTATATATATATTTTATAGGTCTTATATATATATACTATATTATATATATAAAATTACATTATATAATATATATAACTATATATATATATATTATATATCTATATATATATATATATATTAATAATATTATTATTATATATAATATTTATATAAATAACATATATTATATATATATTATAATATTAGTAGGTAAATAATAAATAAATATATATAGAGAAAAATTGATCAAATAATAAAAAATATCATTACCTATATATGTATCATAAATATCTATCAAGTATATATAATAATATAATATATAAATATAAGATATAAAATATATATATACGTATTATATTTTTATATATATGGATTAAAAATAAAAAATAATAATCATAAATAATATAATAATCAAAAAAAAATAAAATATATAAAGCAAAAATATAAAATGATAATAATGACCAAATATAAGAAAATAAAAATAAACTTAAAAAGGTGTTTATAAATAATAAAAAATAGTAAATTAATAAAAAAAAATAATATAAAAAAAATAAAAAATATTATAATAGATAAAAAATAAAAAAAAATACCAATATATATAAATAAAAAATAAATAATATAAATATCTATATATATTATATATATATATGTTTTTTGACCTTGAAATTTATTTTAATTTATATACTATATATAAATATATATATATATAATATATAAAGAATGTTTATTTTAGATGATACTGATTTTTGTGAGCAAAGTTTCAACTTCTTCACGAATTAATTCTGCTAATCTTCTGCAAGCCCAAATAATAATTGAATAATAATAATTAATAATAATATAATAAATAATTAATAATTAATAATAATAATAAAATAGTTATTAATAATATAATAATAAGAATAAGAACAATAAAATGATAATAATAATAATAGTATTAATTAATTTTAATACAGAATTAATATTTAACAATCATAAAGGGTCTTTTGTGTTTTCTGGACTGTTGGAATTTTTCGGAATGAACATTTTGCACCAGTTACTAAAACATGACCTCACTGAAAAAAAATATAATTAGTTTCTTCGTATTAAATTAGTTAGATAGTACTATAAAAATAATTAGGTGATATTTAATTTTGTTATAAATACAGGACAAACTTTGTCCAATAAACAATGGACATTAATCACACACACACTTTAAATAATTTTTTATTTAATAAGAAAAAGAAATAAAAATATAATTCGCTGAAGCTCATTACTTTACTAACTACCATGTTCTTTTAATTAATATATGAAAAAATATTATTTTTTAAAATATACAAAATATAAATTGAATAATCAAAGTTAATTACTTGTTATATATATATATATATATATCTATATTAATTATATATAAATATATAGTATAAATTGTATATATTATAATTATAATTAAAATAATATAAATTATTATATTGTATTATTAATTTTTATATATATAATTTATAATATATATATATTATATATATAATATATTATATATATATATATATATTATATAATAATATATTTATATATATAGTATATATATATATATATTATATATATAATATATATAATAATATATATATATAATATGTAAGTACATTTATTTTTATATGGATATAAATATACTTTTCTATAATACATTTTTTTTTATTTTTTGATGATTTAATAATAATTATATATATATATAGGTTGACGTCATAGAACGGCTTATGTCGCACAACGAAAGTTAAAATAATGAACTAAATATTTTGAGAAATTAACTTTTTTATAATTACCTTTTTTTTGTGGTGTTAAAAAACACTCAGATAAAAAAGAAGAATTAATATTTCTTAAAAATGAGCTTTTCACTGATTTATATACTAGATAATATATATATATATAAGATTATATTATGATATAATATACCTATATAATAGTAGTATAGATATATATTAATATAATATATATATTATATATATTATTATATTATTATATATATATATATATATATATATATAATATATATATATATATTATATATATATATGAATATATGGTTGATATTTGGTATAAAACCACAAACAATCATCGATCCATATCTCAAAAACTACCAATAACTACAGGAAAAGGAACACATTTGTTTGGATATCCTGGCCAAAATTTGGATTGCGGAAACTGTTTAAAAAAAAAAAAAAAAAAAAAAAAAAAAAAAAAAAAAACATTCTCAAAACTACAATCTACAGCGCTACAGGGAAATGAAATACAGTTTTGGAATCCTTGTAAAATTTTAGTTTAGGAAAATGTAAAAAAAAAAAATAATAATTAAATAAATAAAAAATAAGATAAATAAAAAAATATTGGCTATTTTTTTAGGATCTTACATATTAAATTATATATATACTATATTATATATTATTATATACTATATTATATATATATCTATATTATATATATATTATATATATATATATATATATATATTATATATATATATATAATAACTATATATATATATATATATAATATATATATATTATATTATTTGTTAAAGGTACATTACACGGGAATAAAGGGGTGTCGAGCCGGACGTGGAAACACAGGGGGGGACGTTTTCCATACCCCGTTAGGGAGGGGCGAGGAACCCCTCGCGACACACCAATAATACCAAAGAGTCGGGGAAGGGTTCCGCGAGACCCTCCCGGAGGGGGGGGAATTAAGTCCTACCCCGTAGTTCCCCGGAAGGCCGAAGGACCCCCGATTCCTGCCATCGGTGCGGTATATACCTGGGGTATTCTTTAGTTAAAAAAATCAAAATTTAATAAGAAATCTTTTATTTTAACGAGTTAAACTCATAAAAGGTCTCATAAATAGGCCTCTTTCTAATCATATCTCACTAATAAATTATTAACTATAAATTTTTTTTTTTTTTTTTTTTTTACATTTTCCATACTAAAATTTTTACCAGGATCCAAAAATGTATTCCTTTTCGCTTGTAGCTATTGTAGTTTTTTGAGGATATATATTATATATATATATATAATATAATATATATATTATAGTATAAAATATACTATATATTATATATATTAATATATATATATATATATAATATTATATTATAATTATATAATATATAATTATTTATAATATATATATTATATATATATATATTTTTTTTTTTTTATTTTTTTTTTTTTTTTTTTTTTTTATTTTAAACACTTTCCGCACAAAAAATGGACCTAGCATTCCAAGCAATGTCATTTCCTCTTTCCATGTAGCTTTGTAGTTTTTAGAATATGAGCTGTTGGCTTTTTAAACCAAATTTCACCTAATTATTGCTTTAAAAAACGTTTATTAATACCATCAAATTTAAAAGGATAAAATATTAATTGCCATAGCCTAATTTTTGTTCACTCGTAAAAGCTGAAAAAAAATTATAGATATTCAATTACTTTTTTACTTTGTTCATTATATTTTAAATTTTTTTTTTTTCCAAATAATTCTCTTTAACAGTTTACTAAACACTTTTCGATAGTGCGACACACCTCTACTTGATTACCTCCCAGGTTTTACATCAAATAGATTAATTTATTTCATACATAAAGATGGATATAAAGGTGTATATATATATATTATTTATATATATAATAAGTACTAAACAGTCTACTTCAAGGAATAACTTTGTATCTAAAACCGAAAATAAAAATCATTTGAGGAGGAAATCTAGAGAGAGGAGAGAAGAGAGAGGAGAGAGGAGTTAGGTTAGGTTTAGGTTAAGTTAGGTTAGGTTATGTCAGGTCAGGTCAGGTTAGGTGATAGGTCAGGTCAGGTCAGGTCAGGTCAGGTTAGCGTTTAGGTTAGGTTTAGGTTTGGTTTGTTTGGTTAGTTTAGGGTTTGCTTTTAAATTTAGGTTGGATCAAATGGGGAAATCACGAATATACAAGTTTGCAATTTGTTTAATATTTAAATAATGTGAGTTTTTAAATTAATTATTTTCAGAAAAATATGCAATATTGTATTCACATGGTGTAAAAAAACAATTAATACTTAACTTCTATTTGAGTTTAACAAGCCATGTATGTTCTCTAATAGGCACAGTTTTTCATTAACAACTTATGTTTTTTTATAGGTATCGCCAAATTTCGTCTTTCATCTTTATTACACTTATAACCATTTCAAGATGCTTTTTGCATTTTTTTACCTTATTTTGATATGATATTATTAATTTTGTGATATAAAATCATTTATAGGCATCGTCTTCTTAACTAACGATATTTTTGGAAAATCCACTTTTAAAATTGGTATATTGAGAAACAATTACTTCAATAAAATGTATAATAATTCACAATCTGTCACAGTATGTATACCTTCGAGATACCGCTAATCATATTTTTCATTCAAGCCGTTTTTATTGTATACCACGGTAATACCAGATTGTTTACTATTTTTTGTGAATTTACGTGAAAGCTCAATTTCTTATAATATCGTTTAGTTTTTTAATAAAAATTTATTTTTTCTCCTTCCTAATTGTTTTTATGACATTGGGCTAAAATAATAACGTCCAGGATAATGCAGCTTTTAAATTTGCAATTTTACATTAGACTTTATCCTAATTTTTTTTTTATGTAAATTCTAGTAATTTAATGAGAAAAGAATATTATATTTAATTTGGTTTCAGTGGAAATAAAGTATTTATAATTCTTGCAATTTTCATTGAAATAATTCAACCAGTCCAGGAAAACACGAAAGAATTCCAATAATAATAATAAATAATTTAATTAATAATAATAATAATTAAATTAATAATAATTTAAATAATAAATAATAAATAATAATAATATAATAAACTAATTTTAATTTGTAATTAATATATAATAATTAATAATTAATAATTAATCAATTAATAATAATAATAATAATAATAATAACTCATGATATGATAATAAAAATTGATAATGAAATTTTATTTTTTATAAAATTAAAAATTATAGCTAGGAATATTGATTAATATTATAATAAATAATAAATTAATTAATAATAATATAATAATAATAATAATAATAATAATTAATAAAATAATAATAAAATAATTAATAATAATAATAATTGAATAATAAAGGCAATCTTGTTGATTATAGCTTCCAGTTAAGCTTTAAGCCGATTTCTTATTTTTAAAACCTACTAAATCGAACACAAGGAACAGCCAACGCCTCATAGTGTTAAAAGATTGAAATTTTTCTAGTTAGTTAGTTAGTTAGTATTAGTAGTAGTGAAAATAATGGAAGTGAAATAAATTACTAATATAAGTTAAGTATATAATGGAAAGTGAAATAAATTAAAAAAATATTAAGAACAGTGGTTAAATTACAAATTGTTATTAGTTTTGTTAGTAAGATTTTAAATAATATTCCTAAAAAAAATTAGGATTTGTTTTTTAATCTTAAATAGGATGTGGAAGCTCACTTTTATATTAGTATTCTATAGGGCTGCAAAAACTTGTGAATTTTTGTTTTTACAGTGGTATATAATTGTCTGAACAATGGAAAGGGAAACAAATTATAATCTTGAATTGTTTCACAATAACATTTTAACAGAAACTGATGCAGGAAAATTTTTTTCAGACGTATGAATTTATTAATTTCAAAGTATTTAGGGTACAATATAATCAATAATAATAATCAATGTGTAAAATAATAATAAAATAAAATAATATAATACATAATATCATAATAATAATAATAATCAATAATAATAATAATAATAATAATAATGATAAGTTAATTTTAATAATAACTAATAATAATAATAATAATAATAATAATAATAATCTATATTCAGTTTTTTTAAGCAATTTTTATCTAGCTATTTTTCTATATACTCAATCATTTTACTTCAAGGACAGCATATTATTTCCTATTAGTGGGGCTCGAGACCGTTATGGGGGACAGAGGGGGACGATGTCCTCCCCCCGCCGTCCACCTAGAGGCCGAGAGACCCCGACTCTTGCTATCTATGCGGTTTACTCTTAGGTATTCGTTAGTTTTTTTAAAAAAAAAACGACTGTACATAAAACATTTAAGTAAATAATGTATGATATACCTAATATAATATATATATATATATATATATATTATACTATATATATATATATAAATATAATAGATATATAAGTAATATATATTTATAATATTATACATTATGATTACCCATACATAACTCTATATATATATTAATATATACTCATATATACTCCTATATATATATATATATTCTATTATATATATAATATATTATATATATTATATATATAATATATATATATCATATATATATATTATATATATTATATATATATTATAATATATATATACTATATGCCTTACTATATATATATATATATTATAGACCTATAGGGGTACAAATTGATCCAAAAGAATTAATTTTACTTTTTTAAAAAATACTTAATCATAAACAGTGATTGACTAACCATAATTATTTAATCTTTAACTTGTGAACTTTTGAATCATGTCCAATACCACTGAAATTCATTCTTCGTGTATGAGTACAAACTAATTTAAAAAAAAAAAAATAAAAAAAAAAATAAATGACCGTACTATAAAAAAAAACAGTCCTATATATTTTTGAATCATGTTCCTTACCACTGAAATTGATTGTTAGTATACATATTACTAGCCACATATACTTAACACAAAAACAAAAATCAGGAGACAGTTCGATAAGGAGCATATTTTTAGGCTCTTTACAATTTACGTACGTTTTTATGTTCTAGAAATTGCTCGTGGTTTTTTTTTTTTTTTATTTTCTTTTTTTTTTTTTTTTTTTTTTGTTTTTTTTTAACATTCCATAGTGAAATAAATAATGAATATAAAAGATAAATTACATTATTTATATACATTAAGTAAAGGTTATGTTTTATTTATAGTTATTTTTATAGATGTGTGAAGCTGCTATTACTATAGTTTCAATTTGATTTAAGGCATTTATCACTCCAATTTTTATGAAATGTGTTCGAATTCATCATACAATCGATATGTATATGAAGGTGGAAGCTGATAATAATACAATAATTATAATAATAATATAATTAATAATATAATAATAAAAAATTAATAATAATAATAATAATAATAATAATAATTAATAAAATATATATATATAATAATAATAATAATCAATAATAATTAATTAATAAATAATAATAATTATAAATAATACATTTACTTTTACAGTTCGTGAATAATTGTATTGGATGATATTTGATTAATTTTTAATATGGGTAAATTATTTAATTTGAAAAGACATTTATTAGTTTTTTCGAATTAATGACACAAAGTATTACAGGATTAAGTTTAGAAAGTAGATATTTGTATTGAAGATCATGAGTGAATAAAGGAAGGACTAGCCAAATAATGGTCGAATAGCTGACATTCAAAAAAATTTCACGTACAAGGCCCGCCGCAATGAGCTAATATATGGTTAGGTTTAGGTTAGGTTAGGTTTTAGGTTAGGATCTTAAGGTTAGCGATTAGCTTAGGGTAGCTTTAGGTTAGGTTAGGTTTTAGGTTAGATTAGGGTTAGAATTAGGGAATAGGTTAGTGTTAGAACTTAGGGATTAGCTTTTAGAGTTAAATTGTTGGAATCTTCATGCAAGAAACTCTTAAAAGAAACATTTTTTTTTTTTTTTTTTTTTTTTTTTTTTTTTGTTTTACAAAATTTTCGCCACCATATTTGACTTGTTCGTATAACATCCCTTTTCCCTGTCGGCTATTTAGCACTAGCTTTGTGGTACATAGAAATTATTTATTAAACTTGCCTTTTTCCTATCATATATCTATTTTTCAAGCACATTTTATCTTTAAAACTTACTCTATAAGCAAAATCGTATGAATTGTATACAAGTTAGTATAATAGTACAGACAAATTGCTAAAAATCGTAATGAACTTGTACCATTTATTTAATAGTGTACATAGATTTTGTGTAGTGTACATAGATTTTGATAGTGTACATAGATTCCATAGTGAACACATGATTTTACATACGTTGACTATAAAAGTTTGTTACAACTTTCGGCTAAAGTAGAACAAATGTTTTCGTGGTACTTGTAGTTACCCGGAAAAATTAATTTAATTTCAAAGAAGTGATTTTACAACTTTATATTTTAAAGAGTGTTAAATACTGCTCTGATTTACTTTTTACATGTATTACTTTTTTTGTTCAGTTTTTGCTTTGTTTTGTTTTTTGAGAGCAACTCACCAGCGAAGGGCTTATTCCGTTCCTCCAGGCAAACAAAATACTACCCTTCAGGATACCACGATTTCAAGGCAAGCACATACGCTTTGCTGAGAGCTCTCGTGACGCCCTCACACTTTGTTAATGACAGTTTCGCAACAACTTTCTCTCATACAAATAAATCTGTTCAGAGAATTTTCTTCGTCAGGAAGTACATTTGAACTAATGAAGGTAACACACCTTACAACCCACAGTTGAAAAGCTTTTCAAATCTACTTCAGAAATATAAACGAATTCATAGTACTTAAGTATGTATTTACGTCACAAACGCGTCTGCAACAGCAATAGCAATAGTGTGATACAGACAATTGTTGAGTCTATTATTGATTAACCAGCTGCTCATAAAGTCAAACATAAGTATATCAACAGTCATCAAACATAACACCTGTCTTTTCCTTTAACTATTATTATTATTATTATTATTATTATTATTATTATTATTATTATTATTATTATTATTATTATTATTATTATTTCTATGAACAACTTTATTCTTCATATTTTGAAACATTTTAAGTAATGAAAAGAAATTAGGATAAAAAACCTTAAAAAAAAACCCTGTACAACTCAAGCAAACTTTCACCCTCCCCCCTCCAAAAGATATATTTTTCGTACCCTACGCCCACTCTTGTATTATACATACCCTCCAGAAGTCCCGAACCCGTAATGACTGAGGAGTTCTTTTGTTTTCTTAATAAGGCCCGTGTCCCTTGAAGAGAAGAACATATAGCTTGCTCTTTCTATATATATATATATATATATATATATCTTTCTCATAATATATATATATATATATGCTCTTCTTTCTTCTTTCTTTCTCTCTCAACTCTTTCTCTCACTATATATATATATATATATATATATATATATATATATATTGAGTGTATATATATATATATATATGCTCTCCTCTTCTCTTCTTTCTTCATATATATATGTATGTATATGTATGTATATATATGTAATAATATGTAATATATATGCTCTTGCTCATATGTCTTTCTTTCTTTTATATATATATATATATATATATATCTGAGTGCCCGACAAATAAGT
Organism: Trachelipus rathkii; assembly: GCA_015478945.1. Classification (NCBI taxonomy): domain Eukaryota; kingdom Metazoa; phylum Arthropoda; class Malacostraca; order Isopoda; family Trachelipodidae; genus Trachelipus; species Trachelipus rathkii. The sequence continues at coordinate 1,198 of JABUQX010137504.1, read as the reverse complement.
TTTTTACTCTCTGGTTCAATTTCTTCAAATATGTCGTATTTTCCCCCAATAATAACGAGGGGAATCAAAAACGGTTTTATTTGATCTTTATCCTGGAATAATAATAATAATAATAATAATAATAATAATAATAATAATAATAATAATAATAATAATAATAATAATAATAATAATAATAATAATAATAGTTGAGTTTAGCTCAATATAGAAAAATCGATATTTTTTTTAGAAGTAATCGATATTTTGATATGGGTATGAAGCAACGTTGCCACATGTTGTTAATAAAAAAATTGCCACAATTACCATATATTTCAATGGAACGTTATTTGGTATTTTCATATATTATTTCTTTTAACGTTCAAAAAATCAGTAAGGTTATGATAAGTTTTGTTAAGTTGACAGATTTTCTGTGTATACTTAACAAAACTTATCATAAACTAAACTTAATGGGCCTTAACCGAATTTAAACATAAAAAAAAAATTCGGTAGAGAGAATATATATTTATATATGAGAGAGAGATTTGGCGTTTATTTTTAGTCCCCTTATATGGGGACGAAAGATATTAAAAAAAAAAAGATTATCGGCAAAAATATCGAAATTTCGTCAGATTGAGCTAAACAACTTTTGCTAATAATAATAATAATAATAATAATAATAATAATAATAATAATAATAATAATAATAATATTAATAATAATAATAATAATAATAATAACAAAGGTTTCCTAAAAGGAAATTCAGATTAACCTTTTTTTATATTATTTTATAAATGCTAAAATTATATTATTTTAAAGTTATTTTTAATTTTATTTTTCTGTTTATACTCAATTCCCTTTATTATTATTATTATTATTATGTATTGTTGTTGATGATATTATTGTTGTTATTGTTATTGTTGTTGGTGGTGGTGGTGGTGGTGGTGGTGGTGGTGGTGGTATTGGTGGTAGTGATGTTGTTATTGTTATTGGTGGTGTAACTCTTGCCATGTGTGTGTGAGATGTGTATTATTGTTGTTGATTGTTATTGTTGTTGTTTGTTATTGTTGTTGTTACATTGTTATTGTTGTTGATTGTTGTTGTTATTGTTGTTGTTATTGTTGTTATTGTTGTTAGAGATAATGGTAATGGTAATGTGTGTTATTGTTATTGTTATTGTTATTGTTGTTGTTGTTGATTTGTTATTTATTGTTGTTTATTG
>JABUQX010137503.1:7500-12850 GCA_015478945.1 Trachelipus rathkii | reverse complement strand
CTAGTAGAACTTGCCACCTAGAAAAGTACAATCCCAACAACATAAAGCAAATCATCCTGCTAAAACTTCTGCTGAATATTGGAAGCGTTCTGTACTTGTGCCTTATCTTGACTCACTTTCATCCTCTTTAGAGACTAGATTTTCAGAAAACAACGTGCCAATATTTCATCTTTATCATTTGCATCCGTTACTTATGTTGGGTGCTCTCGTAGGCAGTTTGCGTGAGAAAGTAAAATGCTTTTCAGAGTTTTATAATCTTAATATCACCAAAATTCATACCGAAATTGACTTATGATGTACCTTGTGCCTGAATAAAAAAAAGGATAAACAAAAGTTGAAAGACCTGGAACTTACTTGGAATTAAAGAAGTCGATCCCTTTTCTCCTCAAATCAAAATCTTCTCTATTAATTGCAATGGTGCTACTGTGTTCAACAAGTACCATTGAAAGGTCTTTCAGCACTCTGCGAAGAGTAAAGACTTCGCTCAGAAACACAATGAATGAAAACAGGCTTAATGGACTATGTTGGATGAGTATTCATAGAATATTAGTAAGTGAAATAATGAACGAATTGGAAATAAAAGTAATTGCGAAATTCGCTGAAAATCCAAGGCGTCTAATTTTAGTTTAGATTTAATATTAGCTACCACTCAGGAATCAGCACTCGTCAACCCCCATAAATATTACTTTACGTTTCTCAAATAGGTATTTTTTTACTCATCTCGTGACACATAATTTTTTTAATTACAACTGTTGTAATCTTGTTATTTTATAAATAACTTTTTTTATTCTATGATATTTTTTATTAGCCTTTGAAAAAGAAAAATCTATAGTTTAACCAACCCACACCGTGTGAGCAAGCATATAAATCACTCAACCTTTGCTAGCTTATAAAGTCAAATTCTTAATATATATATATATATATATATATATATATATATATATATATATATTTATATATATATATATATATATATATATATATATATATATATATATATATATATAACTGCTGCTATGCTATATATGAAATCTGTGTGTAGTTAACAAAACTTTATCATAACCTAGATTTAAAAAGCCGTACAGTACAACCTATCTAGACGGATCGTCGTTGACGTAGACACTAGACCTAACCTAGATAAATTGTTGTTGCCGAAAAACCTAGACCTAGCCTAGATGGATTGTCGTTGCTGTAAACCTAGACCTAACCTAGATAGTTTGTTTTTAAGCAAAAAATTAATAATATTTAAGTTTAATAAATAATGGACTCATAGGAAATGTTGAAATCTCTCATCTTTAGGATGCTTTCTTTGCCACATAAATAAGGACAAATAGACGAGCAGATGTTGTTTCCTTCTGCCTCGTGTTGGAATATTTAATTTGCCGGTTTCGTAATTTCACATTCTTTCTTCCACTTTTCACAAACTTTTTATTACTACCAAACGAAAATGTTGCAGCAATGCAAAAACTGTAAAATCATTTTCACAAAGTTCGAATAAATCTTTTAAATTCATATTCACAAAAATAAGAACACAAATGATGTCGACCTAACGCTTCAGAGTTTAAAAATTAATGTCGTTTCGCATTTATATATAGATATTTTGCTTTGTAACGTTCCAATACTGCCCATAATGAATATAACCCATGTTAAGAAATCTCTATTATTCCCAAATGGGTTTCATCGATATTTGTAAGTTAAATATCGATTTGAGGTCAGAAAGAATCTTAAGTTTATCCATATATATATATATATATATATATATATATATATATATATATAATAATATTAATAATAATAATAAGTTTATATATTTATAGATGTATATAAGAATAATTTATATATATTTCGTAATATATATATATAGCAATATATATATTCAACTAACTTCTGAATATATATATGTATATATATATATATATATATATATATATATATATATAAGAAATATATGTATATATATATATATATATATATATATATATATATATATATATATATATATATATATATATATATATATATATATATATATATATATATATATATATATATTTATATATATATCATCCAGCTACTCTCCCTAAGACTGGGGATAAGTTGCGACACATTCACCGGAAATAGGAAAGAAGTGGAAGAATATCACGCAAGTCGAAAAGAAAGCCCAGCCTTACCGCCCACTTTATACACTATAAGTGAGAACTCGTCGTGTCAAAAATTTCACCCTAAAGCTTCGTGGAACCGCGACGGACACTCACTGTGGCATCTTCTCAATGTAGGGTTCATCCCTTGGTCCAGGTTGGCCACAACAAAAAGCCCTCACAAAAACCTACCATTCACTCCTATTATGCACCTTTCTTCTCGCCTATGCCAAACTCACATTTCTTTCCTCCAGGCATTTCTTTACTGACTCAATCCACTTTTTCTTCGGTCTCCCAGCCAGTCGAATCCCAGCACACGAATTGAGCTTTACTTTCTCTGAAGTGGTAGGATTGCTGGGAGAGTTATTTCTGTTTCTTCTTCCTCCACTTCATAAGTTGTAGTCACCAATTCTGTAATAAGTAGAAGAGACCAATTCTGTTGTGGCCCGTGGAGGTGATCTGGCTCTTGGTAGACAGAAGAGAGCTCGGCCGCCTTGTAGGCGGAAGAGAGCTCGGCCTCTTTGTTTTCGGAAAAGGGCTTCGTATCTTTGGCAGGATGAGAGCACAGCCTCTTTCTAGGCCGGACAAAGGGGTCGGCCTCTTTTAAGGCATGAGCCAAAGAGCTGGGAGTTTTTCTTCTTCTTCCCCGACTAACAGGGCTTATAGTTGTAGAGTAGGGCTTGAAGTTATCTTTTCTTCTTTTGCTGCTTATTCCTCCACTTCACTGGTCACTATAGTATTCTCTTGAAGTCTCTCTCCTTCTCTCTTGTAGGTCTAATGAAACTAATATTGTGATTTGGATTAGGGATGCCGCAAGAGGACCGATATATATCGATATTGATATTTTTTTTGATAGTATCGAAAAATATCGATGATATTTTTTCAGACGATATATCGATATATCGATATTTTATTTTCAGTATCGAATCAACGATATTTTCCTTTTTATCTCTAGAAATTTTAAGTATTTTTTTTTTTTTTTCATAAAATAACATTTAAGCAAAATGTGTGTATTTTTCGGCTCGTTTGGATGATGGGGACATTTTGTCTGACTCAGGAGGAGGCGGGAAGAATGTCAGATGATCATACAAGAGAAGAAGTACAGTCCTGTAGCGGAAGAACAATTTTCATGAAATATACCTATTGCGTATTTTACTTTTCAAATAAGATATTTATAAAAAGTAACCAAGGTATCCTATATAATACAGGACAATTCTAGTTTTGATGTTAAGGTTAAATCTTTAATTTAATCTGAAATTAGAAATGCTTAAGTTTATATGCGAAGATTTTCTACTTTACTCGAAGCTTTATTCCCTCTGTAAAATCACCTCCATTGCTAATTTAGGGCCATGATTAGTGTTTACTTTAAAAAGTATAATATATATATATATATATATATATAAAAAATAATATAATATATATATATATATATATATATATATATATATATATATATATATATATATATATATATATATATATATATATATATATCTTCACTATATATCTATATATATATATATATATGTATGTATGTTGGTCAGGGTCCCGAATAGCTGACACCTGTATCTAAAAAACTAAAGTAGCTACATAAAAACTGAATACATTTTTGAAATCAGCGAACATTTTAATGCAGGAAAATGAAGAAAAAAATAAAATGAAGAGACATAAAAAAAGGTATATAATAATAAATATGATATAGTGTACGATAAGTTTCAATTGAGAGGCAGTTTTTGGTAAACGAAATTATAAAAGATGACGAATGTTGAAAAGTCGATTGGTCATAGGAGGTATAGAAAGAGGATCAGGTAAATGAGCTTAGTACCCTGGGGCCGGCCCTGATGGTATTGAAAGTAATAGAGACATACATAAAGTCAAAAACAACAATTATAACAGATAAGTAGAAAGGCTACAATTGTCTAAAGAAGAAAGAGTTATTAACCTAACCTAACCTGACCTAACAACCTAACCTAACCTAACCTAACCTAACCTAAGTAACCTAACATATATATATATATATATATATATATATATAAAACTATATATATATATATATATATATATATATATATATATATATATATATATATATATATATATATATATATATATATACCGAAACATGAATAAAAAATGTTTTTCATTCACAATTAAAAAGTAAAATAAAAAAAAACATATCTAGGCTAGAAAAGTCACTGCAAGAAAGTATTGCAAATGCCAGGCATGGCAGATGTTATTCAGCCGCCACATTATTTTAATTAATTTATTAATAATTTTAATTATTTTTATTAAAATAATTAATAAAATATTTCTTCTTTGTCGGTATTAAAAAATAGTCGGTCAATTTCAAAATGTAATCGTATTTATGCTTAGCTATCGCAGTTTTTTTAGATATAGGTGTCAGAGATTCTGGTGTCAGCTACTCGAGACGCTGGTCATATATATATATATATATATATATATATATATATATATATATATATATATATATATATATTTTTTTTTTTTTATATATATATAACTATATATCTTTTTTTCTCTATATATATATATATATAACCATATATGCTCTTTATATATGTATATATATATAAAGAAGATGTCTATATGACATCTATATAATTTTATATACATATATATATATATATATATATATATATATATAGCCGATACTATTTTAATTGACGATATATCGATATTTTTTACCGAGAGTATCGAGGGCAATTTGATATTTTTTAAAATATTGATATCTATAATTCGAAATTTTTTATATATATCGGCATCCCTAATTTGGATAGAATAAATTAATTTAAACGCTTCCAACTATATCTAACAATTTCGCACACCTAAAACTAGTTTTTTTTGTTACAGTTTCTTCAGCTTTACTATTATTATTATTATTATTATTATTATTATTATTATTATTATTATTATTATTATTATTATTATTATTATTATTATTATTATTATTATTATTATTATTATTATTATTATTATTATTATTATTATTAGTATAAATATTATTATTATAAATATTATTTTTATTATTATTATTATTATTATTATTATTATTATTAATTTATTATTATTATTATTATTATTATTATTATTATTATTATTATTATTATTATTATTATTATTATTATTATTATTATTATTATTATTATTATTATTATTATTATTATTATTATTATTTTGGTTATCATTTTCCA
>JABUQX010137503.1:0-5000 GCA_015478945.1 Trachelipus rathkii | reverse complement strand
GCATCAAAGCAAAAGCATGTAGCAGACTATAAGTTGCTTGCAATTCTTAAAAAAAAGAGTTTTACATTCCATCTGCACATGTAGCTGTAAAGAAATTTATAAAATCATGCCTTATTTGTAAGAAGTTAAATGGTAGGGCGAAAAAAATAAACCAGAATGACTACACAGAGTTTAGAATTTCTCCTAAGGAGATTCCATTTAGAGAGATTCCCTTGGACTACATTGGCCCTTTTACTGTTAAAATTAATAATGCTAATATTAAGGTGTATATACTCATTGTAACATGCATGTGGAGTAGGGCTGTAAATTTATTGGTGTGTAAAAATATTGATTCAGAATGCTTCATCAATGCCTTTCAGATTCATGTTTATGAATATAGCTACCCTGGGAGGGTATTGAGTAATGCTGGATCACCTATAATTTCATCTTTTAATGTAATTAAATCATTTTTAAATGATGTTGAAGTGCATAATTTTCTTAAAGAAAAGAATTTTAGCATTATAGAATTTTCCACCTATCCACCAAACTCTAGTTTTTTAGGTTCAGTTGTAGAGTTTCTTGTTAAGAAAGTTGAAAAATATGATTTATGGGAACATTTCTAAAAACATACTAATGTATGATCAATTTTACTTGCTTGTTAAAGAAGTAAATATGCTAGTTAATAAGAGAACTTTGGTCTTTACACCTCTCCTAAATAATTAAAATACTGCCCATTAGTACCTTCTGTGCTAACTCCTGAAATATTGCTTATGGGATATGAACCCCCTAAAATGGTTATTGCTCCAGATTTACATATTATTGAAGCTGATGAGGAGAATCAGATTGGATCCCAAATAATGAAAAGGCTGATGAACTAAAGTTATATAGGTATATAAACAATTTCAGAAGGTCAAAAGAAAATTGCATTCTCTATATCATAATGAATTTTTGACCAATTTAAGAGAATTAAGTACTAGCAACCAGATAGATATAGTGTAAAAATTCATACTAAGCTAGAAATTAATGACATTGTTGCTATTAAACAAAAAATTCCAAAACCTTATTTTTTCTTCAATGGGAAAAATAAATGAGGCAAGAGAAAATGATCTTGGAGAGGTGGTGGAGGTGTCTGTAAAAATAAAAGGTAATGAAGAAATTGTTAAAAGACATGTCACTAATTTAATTCTTATCAAAAAGGGTTCTAAATAAAAGCAATCCAGTGTTGGACTGATGGAAAATGAAGCCTGTATAGTGTTTTTTACAAAAAAAAATCCTTTTTTGAATTAATAATTCTTGATAATTTAACTTTCCCTCCCAATGTATAAAAATTCTATTTTTGTTTATATAATTTTCTATTTTTAAAGTAATCTTTGTGTCAAGTTGTGACATAAATTATTAACAGCTTGATATTTCATTCTTACTTGTACCTATTTAGCTCCTACCGCCCCAAAATTTCTTAAAGGAAGAAAAAGGTAGCACAGCCTATAGGAAGCAGCTGAATAAGTTTTAAACACACTTTTCTCGACCCTTTTATTAAAGCTGTTGGTTTACGCTGCCTTAGCAACTGATTGATTGTAATTTGAATTTGGCCGTATTTGTTTACATTTTTATTTACTCTTTTTATGAGGATCAAATATACTGCGAGTAGAGTTTGCCAAGGCTGCTTAATCCATTAAAGATATCTATCGCTAAGTTTGCAGTTTTGTCAGGAATGGTTTTCAACTCTAAATGGAGGAAAGTTTGGGAAGGCAAGCAGAATCAGGAATCACCTTAGAATAAGTAAGTTTGACTTGCCAGGCTTTCTTTTCTTGAATTACCTTTATATATATATATATATATATATATATATATATAAATATCTTACCTATGCTATAATATATATATATATAATAATATGTAATAATATGTATATAATAATATAATATATATATATATAACTATATCTTTCTTCACTATATATATATTATAATATATAATGTATACTTGCTAGTTATAACTTTTTTTTTTTAATATATATATATATATATATATATATATATATATATATATATATATATAAAAAATAACATATATATATATATATATATATATTATATATATATATGCTTAAATATGCAAAAGATCCCAACATCTTATATATTTATATATTTCATATTAGGAATTTCATTTTGTAGCCACAATTGGCTTTAAATCTTGGGTCACAATCTGAAGCATTTGATCGTATTTCGTATTTGTAAGCTATGCCCCTTTCTAAGTTAAAGATTTAAGTGACTGAAAAGTTTAATGATTTATGCCTGGAATGCCAGCTTAAAAGGCCTTTATTATCATTTTTCAGCTTGGGTCTGGTTTTGCTACTTTGATGGAACTTTGGCTTGGAATGTCCACAGTACATATTTATTTAGTTTTGAAATCGAGATGCAAAGATGTAACGTTATTTCAACAATTAAAATTAAACTCTTCTCTTTATTTATTATCTTAAAGATGTATTTAAACATTATTTGCATGGATCAGGATTGATTTAAATTATTTTTGATATATTTTTTATATCTTGTAATTTTTTACCTTAATATTTTTTTGTGCAATAAGTGAGTGGGATACAAAAGTATGTCATGAGTTGATCTCGAACTAAGAAAGCCATACTGATCAAGGTTGTGGAGTCGGTTCAAAATTTTCCGACTCCACCCTCTTCAAAATTAACGACTCCGACTCCACCCTTTTGAAAGGGACATTACCACTCAGACTCCACCCTTCTACTTTTCTATTTTCTATCTTTTTTCTTTTTTTTTGTTCTTTTTGTCTTATATATCTATATACTATATATATTATATTATATATACCTATATATAAAATATATATATATATTATTATATATATATATATATATATATATATATATATAATATTATATATTTATATATATATATATATATATATCACTATATTATATATATATTAATATATTACTAACTTATAATAATTATTAATTGTAATAAATTATATATTATTAATTTAGGTTATTTATAATTATAGTATTGAAAAATAATGCTATAGTATATATAATATGAATATGATATATATATATACTACGATAAATGTTAAAAATATATATTAAAGTGTATACTATATATTATATATATATATTGATATATTATATATATAGCTAATATTATATATATATAGGCCTGAGTAGTATATTGATATAAGGTAATAATATAATTTTTAATAATAGTGAGGTATATACATATAGTATATAGTTATATACTATATATATGAGAGCGTGATCAGCGGGGAGACTCCAGCAACTTTTACAATTTCGGTGGCTCCGGCTCTCTCGAGCTCTCTCTCATCATCTCTTCTCTTCTTTTCTAAGAGAAGATAATGATAAGGTATTTTAAATTAATTTACCGCTTGTAAAAATAATCTTCTCATGTATATTTTAGATAGTTTAGTTATATGAAAATTAAAATAGTAATATATAATATAGCTTACTTAGGCATTAAGTATTAATATCAAGGTGAGTTATTACATCAAACTTTAAAAGATAAGAAACATTAATAAAAAATAAGGTTGTGAATTTTTTATATTATTAGAGGTATGGATAAACTATAAGGAAATTCTTTAAATTACTAATTGTTTATATTAAAGGTTATATCAGGTTATTCGAAGTTCAAAAGCGCGTAGATATATAGAAGAGAGGGTGGCAAGTTTTGTGTTTATTGTATATGATGATTGTTTTATGGGGTGACCATTAAATTTTTTTCTTTTATATTACCTTAATTCTAAGTTTAAATTTCATTAATTATTTATCCGAAACGGAATAGACCATATATGTCCTTAAAAAAATATCGTGCTTTGATGATTGGTCTTTTAAATATAATATCTTTCCAATGCATGAAGATAACATTGTTCTGAAATTATAACTTTGTAAAGAAGAAATTAAATCATAAATATGATAAATTTGTACTCTAGCTGGTATTCCAATTTTCTCCTCTGCCTTTTTCGGCAGGAGCTACATACAGTACCAATATTTAAACGTAATATCTTGATTTTAAATACATTACGCATATGATTAAGATATAATATATAAGACCTATATACAAATATAATATATATATTATATATATAAATACATAGTCACTAATTTATAGCAGTAGGTATAGTATAGGAATTTTCATTATGTGGGAGTTCAAATAATTAATAATATAGATTAATTATCTATAATAATTCCTAAAAGGCAACAGACTTTACCCCGCAACGTATAAAAATATGACGATTATATATATTAAAAACATTACATATTCAAAAAATAACTAAATAAATCCAAAAATTTTATATATACTATAAATCATATCCCAACTAATAATTTGGTATCGAGGTATAATATTTATTTATTTTTTATTATTGAATTGTTACACTTCCAAATATGTACTATATTTAGTTCATACTCTTTTACACATTCTGCACAGTTATATATTCATATGTACGCTCTTATGACCGGTATTTTCATCTATTGTAATATATTCGAACCGCATAACTTATACTATATATACGTACGTTAGACTATACTAAACACGTAATGCTATAAGCTCATGCACGTACGTTCCATATATTAAGTAACAACCTTAAATAATTAAATATAAATATATTTATGTCAATATATACTCATATAGCTACGTAGTATAGATGGGAGTATATATTACTATATATGTATGGCTTGTAGGTATAATATGAGACACTACTTCACCTTACGTTGCGATATATAATAAATAAACTAAGAATGTAAAGATTTAAAAAATAGGACTAATCAAAATAATATAAATGAATAAACATATAAATAGGCCTAAATTATGAAAGAAATCTTCAAGGAAGATAAGAATAAGATATATAATATATATAGTATATAATTAATATATACTATAAAGTATATATATATATATATATATAAAAGTATATAGTAATATGTAATATAATATAATAAAGAAATCAATATTATCTCTAGATAATGTCTAAGATGATAAGTT
>JABUQX010137502.1:0-16603 GCA_015478945.1 Trachelipus rathkii | reverse complement strand
AAATAGGAAAGACGAGAAAGTAGTATAAGATTAGATGGAGAGAGAGAGAGAGGAGAGAGAGAGAGAGGGGAGAGAGAGAGAGAGAGAGAGAGAGAGAGGAGAGAGAGAGGTTATAAATATTGAAGGAATAAAATACCAAGACTCGCTTTCTGACACTTCTAAAAAAAATAGAAAAGGGAAAAAGTATCCTAAAATTGAAGAGGTAGATTGTTAAAGAAATCAGGCTTATTTATTGAGGAAAGCACTATAACACACACATTCACACGCGCACAGCAGAACACTCTGCCGTACCCGACCGGTGAGTGGTTGGGGTTTTCTTTTTAAAGTATATATATAATATATATATATATATATATATATTATATACTATATATATTTGAATTTAAATCTCATATTATATATATATGTAGTATATATATGTATATATATATATGACTATATATATATATTTGTAAATACCGCCTGATGTATTTTCACCATGCTGGGATTGCGATCCTGGACCCAAGCAGCGATGGAGCGTGCAAGGCTTGTTAGACTCACTTGCCACTGACTCTACCTACGACGGAGACAAATACAGACGCTATGCTGCTGAGACTCTCTCCTACTGTCAAGCGGCATTATTACTACGTAATTCCCCCGCTCGCACTCGAACGCTAGGGGCCAAACTACGGTTGCCGCGCATGGGTGAGATCGCGGAAATGATGATGTTTAACTTGTCTTTTCTAGGAGCCTGAGAATACCAGAGACCGCACTGGTATGTTTTAATTTATGTTTATAGTAGTTGAGAAGGTGGCAAATTCGATCACAAAATTTTGTATTTTGTAGAAATACCCCCTAAGGTTTCTCCCGGCGTGGTAAGCGTTACAGCATGCCCGCAGCGTGGGTCGGATGTCTGAGTCGTGCGCGTGTTGTTGTTGTCGGGACTTGCGGGTGTAAGTTCCCCCCCGCGTAGTTGTGTCAACACTGCCCCTCTGCTAGGCGCGGTCCAGGATCGCATCCCAGCATGGTGAAAATACATCAGGGAGTATTTACAAATACAAATTTGGATTGCAGCGTAATCTTGCATAATATTTTTTAATAAATATATACGTTTAAAATATAGTTGTAAGTGAGTGTGCGTGTTGGGATGTGGGCAAAGTAACCCCTCGGTGTTGTTTGTGTGGGTCTTTGTGTGTGAATCTGTGTGTGCAAGTGTAAGTTAAATCTGTGTGAGTAAGGTAAATCTGTGTGTGAGATTGTATAGTAAATCTTGTATTCACGTGATGAGTTACAGTAAATCTGGTGAGTGTAAGTAAATCTGTGTGTGAGTGTAAGTTGTAAATGTTAGTGTCTATGGATAAATGTAAGTGTCATTTAGTGAATGTGTGTATAAGTATCATAGTTGAATGTGTGTATAATGTAAGTGGTGTGTGTGTGTAATGCCCGCTGTGGTGGTGCGTAGCACCGCATGCTGTATAAGTGTAAAGTATAGTGTGCTTTTATTGGCGGTAAAGTAAGGATAGTGCCAACATTGTGTTGTTATAGGTGTCATTAGTCAATGTGTGTATAAGTGCAAGTGTGTGTGTGTGTTTGTGTCAGCTGTGTGTGTGTGCGGTAGGTTAGGTTTGCTATGATACATTATGTTCTTAATACATACATAACTACAATCTTCAAAATAATATCTACTAATGTATAATAAAAATAATAATAATAAAAGAGTAATAAAATAATGCTAAATCATAACATAGATAGAATAAATCACTATAATAAAGATAAATAAAAAGTTCACGTGAAATGTGTAAAAAGTGAGTGTTTAAATTAAAATATATGGAGCTTAAAGCTAGTTAAACGCAGAAAGTTAAAACCAGTGATAAACGCAGAAAGTAAAGCAAGTTCTAAAGCAGAAAGCTAAATCAGTTAAAGCAGAAAGGTAAAGCAGTAAAGCAACATGAGTTAAAAGCAGTAAAGCAGAAAGTTAAAGCAGCAGAGCAGAGAGTTAAAGCAGTTAAAGCAGTTTAAAACAAAAGGCATACTAATCCCCCCCCCTTGGTTTAGGTAATAACCCTTCTATTGATTTACTGATATTACTGCTTATAATGAATTTTAAGTTAATGAATATTAGTAGTAATAAGTGTTAATCAGTAAAACATATGAGTTAAAGCAGATATAACATCTGAGAATTAAAGCATTAAAACATAGTTAAAGCAGTAAACAGTAGTCAGAAACAAAAGCCATACTCAATCCCCCCCTTTGGTGCTAGGTAACACCGCTCTATTGATTTACTGATTACTGCATTTAAGTTATGTAATGTTAATAAATACCTGAATTTTAATGACAGTTTTAAAACAAATAAGTAAAAAAACGAGTTAAAAACATGAGTTAAAGCAGTAAACGAGTTAAAGCACAAAGCATACTAATCCCCCTAGGTGTTAGTTAACACCCCTATTGATTTACTGTTTTACTGCTTTGAGGGTGGTAAAGTATATGTTTTTAATAAAAATGTTTAAGTGCCTAAAATTAGGATGCGCTAAACGTTTGGACCCATGGAAGACCAAAGGAGTGGTCGTTCGTGTTTTTATACATGTGTATAAGTGAAATGTAATAGGCTTTACAGATGTCTATGGTCGAGTTGTAAAGTGTCATTAGTGAATGTGTGTTAATTGGAAGTCTGGGTGTGTGTTATGTTGCTGTGTGGTTTGTGACCCGATGGTGTTGTATAATGTAAAATGGTAAGTGTCTATGAAGGTAAAGAGGTATAATGCTTAGTGTCCAGTTGATATGTGTGTGATGATAAGAGTCATCACATGATTGTGTGTATATAGTTTTCATCGTTGAATTGTTTGTGTGATGTTGTGTGTGTGTGTTTGTATCTTAGGATATATGTGGTATGTGGTTGTGTTGTTGTGTGTGTGTCGTTGTGTGTGTTGTGTGCACGGATGGAAATACGTGATGATTAGATCGGTGCGTTACCAGGTGTCAGGTTAAGTCCGTAGTATGAGAGTTATCGTTTAGCACAGATAAGCGCTACCCATATGCACACGCCTTATCATCCATCTCAGACTAGTGTCAGCTCCTGCAAGGTGATCCATAGAGCTCAAGGCGGGCGTGAGGCTAGGTGATCGAGGAGGTTAGGATAGGTGCTTAGCCTAGGTGTAAGGGTACGCTGTAGGTTCGGTTTGGGTGTTAGGATTAGGGTAATAGGATTAGTATAGGTCTTTAGGAGATTAGCTATGGGTGTATGTGTAGGTAAGGTCAGGTTTAGGTGCAGGGTCTGGTATTTTAGCCTAAGTATAGGATCAGGCAAATGGTGATTGCAGTATAGGTGAATTCGCGCGGTGCTCTACGAAGAGCTCTCCTAAATGTTTCGAAATTAATTTATCTAATGGGTGAGGTATATTTCAAACTCAACGAGGTTGTAATATATATTAAATAAGTTTATATTATATGATATTAATTATATATCTATTAGTATATATATATATTAATGTATTATTATAGTGTATATTATATTTATCTAATAATATATGTATATTACTATTTTAAATATAACTATTAATTTGTTAATTATATTAATTATTATATATAAATATTTATATATAACTATAGTATTAAATTAGTATTAAGTGTTAGTATATTAATTTTAGTATTATAGAATTAATATTCAGTATTTCAGTAGATATGGTAATGAGTATATTAATAAGTATATCCGTGTAAATCAGATACTGTAATGGTATATACTTATTCTCTTCTCTTCTTCTACTACCTCTCTTCTCCTCATCTTCTCTGTGCTCGTCTTCTGAGAATATATCACTATACTCTCACTCTCGCTCTCTTCCTTCCTTTACTCACTCTCTTACTCTCGCTCAAGCTCGTTAACGCCTTGATAAGAGATAAGATTGCCGAGCGCCGTTAGTTCGCTGAACGCACAACCTTCATACCAAAAAATAAACATAAAAAATACTTAAAGACTGCAAATAAATATATAAGTAAATAACAAAATAATTGCAATGATAATAAAATAAAAAGAATATATACACATAAATTCTGAAAAGTGAAAAGATAAGATACTTTTCTTTACGAAGTTAAAAAAGACGAAATAATAGCTTCGGAGCGAGATACTGCACGTTGCTTTTAACGGTCAAAGATCCATGTTCAATGCCAAAGTATCCACTCGTTTGTGATTCTCAGGGTATGAGAGGATGTATTATAATACAATAACTATACTGTTTTAGAATTAAACATCTCGCAATACGCATAATAATTAATTAATTCATAATTAATAAGTTCATAACATTTAAAAAATGATTTCAATAAATACAGGAATTCTAGCTCTCGTCCAGAACACGTCTAAAATTTGTACAATATACTCAGCATACGGGAGAACTGACCTACTCTCCGTCAACTCAGCAAACTCTCTCTCTCTCTCTCTTCTCTCATCTACTTCATACTCTCCTCCTTCTATACTCTCACTGCTCGTCTCTCTTTCAACGTACTACAATTACCACATATGTAATAGTGGATATTGGTAGTATGTGTGAGTGTGATTATATTACTACTAGTAATAATATCTATAACGGTTTATTGACACAGTAAGTATACTGATTCGGAGTCTTTTTAATGCATTATTGCATTCTCAATAGTATACTGACATAGTATTCGTTCGTCGTTTATGAGTAAAT
This sequence comes from Trachelipus rathkii, assembly GCA_015478945.1. NCBI lineage: Eukaryota > Metazoa > Arthropoda > Malacostraca > Isopoda > Trachelipodidae > Trachelipus > Trachelipus rathkii. Next base: position 11,945 of record JABUQX010137502.1, on the reverse strand, counting down.
CTTATCTTATATCGTCTGCCTTTAATATGATATTATATGATATTACATATAATATATTTAACAGAGTTTGTTATTATAATTATTATTTTTAGCTAAAGTCCTTAATAATATTAATCTATAGGACATTCACGGTTGATTCGTGGTGCGGTACAAGAGATGCCTGTCGGCATATTTTCAAAATAAATCTGCTGTATTATCCGAGTATCTCTTAACGTTTGGTTCCTGGGCGACTAAAGTCGGGCGCATTAATATTTGATCCGCGTTTATGAAGTTCTAAGGGTCCGTGATACCCTTTCGGTGCTATATATTTTGATTTATAAAGGCCGGGGAAGAGAACGTCGAACAGTAATGTATAATACTTCTCTTAACTCTCTCGTGCTGTTTCAAGTAGTGCAGCATGAAATTTTAATATTAAGTACACGTATAAAAACGTATGGAAGGTACGACACTTAGCTTTTGACCGATGCTAAACTTAGTGGCGGGTATCAATATGCGCATCAGGATTCACATATTGCTACCCTTAATATGCGTGACGGACGTCCGTCGGAAGCTTGTGTATAAATCACAAACGCTTCGTTCGAATATGGCATATGGATCGATCTCGAATTTGCTGATTCATCCCGTATACCTGTAAAAACGTTCACGGATTGAACTTAATTTCGTTCTATGTACGAAAATTAAACAAAACGCTAATATAAAACAAAATGTGGCAGGGACGCAAGCTCAAACAAGAGTTGTTGCCTCTTTATACAAAAAACAAAAAAAAATTAATAATATAATAGAAAATACATATATGTAGGATAATAATTAAAATAATAAAAAAATAAAGACAATAAAAATAATTTTACAAAACTTAATTAAATTAAAATATCGTGTTATAGATAGAAAAAATAAATTAAATAAAATAAGAGTAATGAAATAACATAAATAACATTTATTTGACAATAATTATATAAAATACAAAAAAATAAATATATGTAGATAATATAAAGAGAAAGAAAAATGCGTGACCATCCATTGAAGGTAGACGTGTGAGACTAGTACTAAATAAAAAACCTTAAGCTCACCTTGATTAGCTGATTGCTCTCCTCGCAGCTGGATCAGCGAGTGGCGGCTCAACGACCGAAGATGGCCTTCCTAACTACTTACATAGCGATTATGACATATAGCGTTTCTGGAGTAGAGAAGAGGGAATTAGGATGCAGACAGCGAATATTGCAGGATTTAATGAGAAAAGAATACGGCGTCAATTTCTTGTTAAAAGTATCGATATGATATCATGATGTGATGTTATAGAGAAGAAGAGGGGGAGTGAGCCAATGAGTGTATGTTGAAGAACGATCATAAATATGATGGTGGAGAAATTATAAAATATCATAGGGAGAGAAGTGGAAGAAGTGAGAGAAGGAATGATATACTCAGGAGATAACATAATAGGAGAAGCCTCTAGAGGATGAGGAGCTGTAAGTAAGCATGTGTACCCCTATGCATGAAAAATTAGGGCAAATGAAGGATGGTGTCATAGAACGATGGCGATAAACATGCACAGGTACTGGCAGTTATAAAGTAGAGTGGTGTACAACTAGCATTGTGTTAGACTGGTGGCAGATAATTGGAGTACACCACAAGAGGGAGAATGTGTAATTATATAGTAAATGTTCATCGCATTATGTGATGAGTCTTTGATATTCGAGGTAAGGAGTAAGATTGTATGAATAACATGTTGGCCAAGACACCTATTTATATAAAATAAAATTACCTATAGGATGTGGCAAAATTAAATGCTTCACTCATATGAGTGAATGATAGTTAGGTAATAGTCTAGATATACATAGACTCATGAGACTTAAAGAAGAGCATAGAATATAATGTAGGTTAACAAAAGATATGTAATGTTAATTAATGTATAGATATTTTAATAATTCTTAAAGTATAGATAGCTAGTCAGGAATAGAGATATAATGGCTGCGCGAAGACCTGAGGTATATATGAAATTGCTAGAGAGTGCAGATGTGGACATATAAATAGGCAGATTAGGAGTAGAAGACACTTAGATCATAACAAAACCTAAGGAGGGAGAGAGAGATAGAGAGAGGCATCAAAAAGGATATGAAAGTTAGAAGAACAAAGTGATCTTCTGAGAGAAGTGATCGTTAATGCTCTCATGTCGATGAGTCGGTAGAGCTATCTCTCTAAATAATTGGAGTGGGTAAATTTTTCACGAACAGGAGAGGTGTGAGGGAGGGTATAGAGGCGACCGCTAGGCGCCCGCTATATCTGCAGATCCTTCCCTGAGCTGGTGCTAAACGATCTGCCCAATGAAGACAAAAAGCATGATTTTAAGAATATATTTGTGAAGTACGGTAGTTACACGAGCAAAATAGTAGCATGCTTATATTTCTTTTACTCTATACCATCCAATATACATGTATACGGAGTAGTTAAATTTTATATTTTTAATACTGGTCCAACTATGCCCAGCTATGATATCGATATATATATATACGATAGTATATATACTAAGTGAGAAACGATACCCGATCATCATACAATAACTCAGTATAATTCGGGACCATGCTCAGTTCAATTTGGCGTTAATATGAGGGTAAGGCTTCCCTCGCCTCTTATACTCTTCGCATAGAGCTTATACTAACGATAGTACAGCAATGACATTAATGCTCCATTCATTATAAGCCCTGTCATAATTAATTGAGCCGCAAAAATACTCTTAATTATATTGTCCACTAGCCTATCTTCCTGTAAGAACAATCAACATCATATTCCAAGTGAGGTTGCAAAATAGGTTCTATGATCAGCTCTTCATCATTTACTGTTACATCTATATTGCCCGCCAAGCCCCATCTCTATACCGTACACACATCGACACCGCAAAATTCTTCTGTTGTAAATACTCTTAGAGATATGGATAAGTATAAAGCTCATACCGCTAGTAACGTATACTCATTCAAACATTAAACTTAAACAGTGTCGATGCTAAGGTTAAAATATACTGTACTTGCTCTCTAATGTATCTCTTACGGACTATGATCGAGTCCAAGATTTGAATAATGCCTCCGAAGGTGTGAATTAATTCCGACTATAACACAGTCGCACCCTACCAATACTACATGTCACCTCAATCATCCCATATATATACTTGTAAAATACTTCTAAAATCTCACCGTTGCACACTATGATGATAATAAGTAGTGCTGATGACTTCTTGTGATATTTGAAATATCAACTGCCGGATACTACATACGACTACAACGCACAAAAGATTCGAGGAGAATGCTCACACTCCCTCTCTCACACTCTCTCTCGCGCACTTTCATGGAATATCCACTAATGCTTATGCCGACCTACTTTCCAGAGTTTATTTTTTTATCAATGACATATACAACCAACGCTTGCTACTACATATCACCTAGCCACTTCTCAACATAGAATAGATCTTCATACAGTCATGGAGCCCATTAATCACTACGTCCTATAAGAGGCGGTCACACTTGTCTGTCTAGATATGTGTAGGCGAGTCTATCATAGCGCTGAGCGTTTGGAGCAAGGACATAGCTATATTACTGCGGATAGATGTAATATGACTACTCAAGAGGTATACAGAACTAACAGCCAATTACTGAGCCCTCCATCTGATCTATGAAACATCTTTCTCAATGTAATAGAGTTTTTGATATACTGAAGTATACGTAACGAAGTATGTAGTAATATCCTGATTTTACGATTGATAATGTGTGTGTATACAATTCAAGAAATAAAATACTTGTTCCGAAGTATAAAATAAATAATATTATAGATTTATATTTAATTTGAATTATCTAACTGTATTATTAATTATTGACTTAAAAATAATAAATATATATCATAATTTGTCTCGAACGACTAACTACTTTTAAAACTTTTTTATCATATATATTTAACACAGATTAAGTTTATAGTTATTAAATCTGACTCATTAATAAACTAGAAGAAAAATCTCAATAATTCATCCGCTGCAGATTTTTTATTTATTAACTTTTCTAAAATGTCTTTTTATATTAATCCATATAGGAATACTTGGATAATATGTGTATTAGGCATGAGGTGTGTGTATATGGAGTTATAATTCGCTAACGTCTGGGATTTGCTATTGTAGTGATTGTTACACTAAACTTTTCGATAGAAAGAGTCGTTGTTATCCTGTAGCAGTTTTGTACTCCTCATTCCATTGTCACGAAGGTAGCGTTAGAGGGATGCGCTCGTAAACGAGGCTGCACCTGATCGCAATCCTCTCTAGAAAACACGATCTCACACCCTCGTGGCTGGAGTACCTGACTACAAATCACTCGTGAGTTATAAATTACATGAAGATATCATCGATGTATTAATAATATCTAAATGCTCAAACACTTGGTATTATGCACCTGGTCAATACTGATACTCATTGTGCGTAGTGCACGTACCTCGTATAGACTCTACATTACGATCTAAATCATTTCTTATCAAATGTGAGATTTATAGTTCGAGATATAGCAATGATTGATCATTCAATCCTCAATGTTACTCTACACTGCTCAACTAGGATCGTCATCCGCATGTATAGAGTGTTTCATCTATAGTAATTACAACAATACTGAATCTGTCGAATCACATTTAAATAAATATCAAACTATTAAACGTTTTATATTATCCAATATAAGAGTAACTTATAAAAAATACAAATATTAGTAATATAATATATCCTCGATAGTCAAATACGATAAGAATGCATTAAAAGGCTAAAGAATGTAATTGAAAATATTTCTGACACTAATTTAGATTAATACATCTATACTCGAAATATATTTCTCCAAAAATACTCCGTTAAAGTCTTAATATACGTCACTCGCAATACTAATCCGTCTTGATTACACCTCTTACATTCTATATAATGTGATTACAATGATTTACGTCATTTGATTAGAGGTTCCTAATATTGTAGTTGCTACCCATATCTGTCATTAGCGCCTATCTGCAAAATATAAGTTTAGCTCTATATTATGATTATAGAAAATATAGCCATATCGATATCTTGGTGAGTGGCTCTCAATAAATTCTACTAGAGCTCCTCACAATTTATACTCTCTTACTTCTAGCGATGTCTCATCTTCATACTTCTTATAAATATTGAATAATTATGTAATATATAACTAATCGATTATAAATTTATTATAATTCATTTTACTTAATCTTATATAATGTTATCTATGATACATTGTTATCTCAGGATTGATTAAACTATTGATACTCTCTCTCAGTTTATTACTCAATAGTCGCACATCTCGTACACTTCCATAGGTATGAATAGTGAGCGTATCATGGCTCTTATTGTGATCTACCTCTCGTGCTGCTAGGTAGTAGCTGGTATGCCTCTTTGAGGTGAATAACTCTTGCTTGGGCTTATCTCGGCCTCACAGATGCTCAAAGGTGTTTGAGTTGTAGTCGATGTACTCCATAATCCGCATAATAACACGTAAATTTTATGTGGTGTTTTAAAGTTTTTCAAGCTGAAGTTATTCTCTGGCATATGCTTCTGTCTCAAGCGGCTAACCTATCTATCTTAAATCGTATGCAACCGTGCCCACCCATAACTGTTCAGTTGTATATACCACTAGGTAATATATAAAGTATTATATCAATTTATTAGAAAATGATGTGCTTTTTTGGTAAATATTAAATCATTTTATAAATGTTTCAAAATCAATATACACACGCGCCACAGTCATATAAAACATAAACAACACAAGTTTAAAACAAGCTCTTGGCGTCATGAACTTCGAAAAAATATTAGATTAGCTACTGAATAGAATCTACGTAAAGACACATTAAATTATAATTAAGAATATAGAATAAAATATAATAAATAAAAATTACTATAATCAATGATAATTTTAAAAATAACGATAATAGTATAATAAATATTTTCAAATAGATGAAATAAATTAAAAATGGTTAACTTCAATTATAGGATTGTCTTTTTTAAAAAAATTTGATGAAGTCATGACTAAGAAAAAGTTATTAAAATGTACAAAAAAAATTTAACAAAATATCCCATAAGAAAATATTAAATGTTCCACAGCCCTCCCATGTATGCAACCAAGTTGCTTACAGTATGATTGAATCCAATGTTTGGCTTAAGCTGTGAGTTCTATAATGTATAATAATAGAAATAATGAGTCCATCACTCACGTACTTTTATACCCAGCTGTTGGCACTATTCATCTACTTGACCGTCATAATAATATTATTCTAAGAGTGCCACCCTATACTCTTCTAGACTTTCTGACTTGAACAAGTTCTTGTGCCATTGAGGCTCATCGTCTTTATGACTTACGTTACCCTTTTCAGTTATTACATATTGATTGTTGTCGCGCTTTTCAGCAGTAGCTAATTTTTTATCAGCAATAATAGAATCTTACTCTGACATATTAGCACAAGCAAAAACTAATAAGGTCGTCAGAAGACATCTAGAAAGTAATAGAGAAACCAACGGAGAGAAAGGCAACGAAGACTATATATCACCAAAGAAGAAGAGAATAATAAACTTGTCACTCTTCTTTCGTAGCTGTAAAAATAGTTACTCCTATTTACATGTTGAACTACTGAAAAGGAAGGCTTTAAAATAAAAAGAACCTTTCAATTATACACATCTGAAACATCTTTATTAATTTATACTAATGATAAAAACTAGGTTTAATAAAAAATTTAAGTAAAACAAATTTATATCGCAATCCATTTAAACTGATTGATATATAAAATGGATTTCAAAAAACTTTAACCAAAACTGTTTAAACAATAATAACACAGCTTTTCGTCAACTTAATATTACCTTAATTTCTACTATGTACAATGTCTTTGGTCAGGAACTTAAACGGAATATTACTTTAACATTTAGGTAAAACTTTATTATACATAATTATTAATCAGACATTTCGCAACATTAACATTTAACCACAGCTCCATTTGTAGCAACATATCACTACGTTCTGATCCTACTATATATACTAGTACCTTCTAACGTCCATTTCTATTGACTTCACAACACTATTCTTTGATTTCAAACAATTCCAGTACCTTTAGCTCACAAACGTGCTCAAACAGATCTTAAATCTATCGATTATCTGATTTCTTAACTAAAGAATAGCAATATACCGCATTGTTGAACCATTTCTATTCAAAATGAGATTGGGTCTCGCGTTCATTCTCCTTAATCCTTTATCCTAGCGACAGCCGGGCGTGTCTCTTTCACTGTCACGCTGACCCCATCTACTTCTTGAACGAGAGTACAGGGTCATTATCAGCTATAGCACGAACTGAACAAGCGATATATCAATACTTATAAGTGCTCATACAAATATTTCACTCAATTACCCTGCGGTTATTTATTACTGAAAATCATCATTCTGAGACTGGTTCGTGAAATTCCTGTAGATTTCTTTTATACATTTTTCTCTCATTATACACTCATGCGTTTTATTTGGAAACACTGTAAACAATAATTCTTTGTCCAAAATTGTCGTCTTTAAAAATCTGCATTATACGTTCGCCCTATGAATCAATCAAGCTTATTGTATAAGTCTAATTGTCCATCGCTCCATCACTTATTCGCTGATAGAACCTTGTTTCGATAACTACAACAATATATTTATGTGAATGTATCTGAAGTCTGAGTATTTACGTTAACCACGTCAAATTCAAAAAAGAAATTAAAATTATAAAAAAAAATTAAGTTCTAGAGAGAGTGCCACATGAGCAACAATATCATACGATAGTTAATATGATAAAAAAAAGTTTCTGAAGATAAAATCCGGGATATAATTATTAGATAAATATAGGTCCAATAGAGATCTATTTTGTATCAAAACCAGATCCCAGGATGGATCGTTCGATAGGGGTAAGTAAAATTAAAATGGAAAATAAAATAAAAACTTCATTGTAGCAGATCCACCTATATATACCGAAAAGGAAGTTTGCTATATATATATAGTATATATATAGCTATATATTATAGGTATATATATATATATACTATATAATATAGTTAGTAATATATACTATATATATACTATATTAATATATATATAAAAAATATATATTTATTATTTAACAAATTAATCAGGTCATGGGACACTTCAAGTCGGTGTTGTTCCTGTCTAGATTCTTAGCGTGAGAATTGCATAATTATTCATATCCGGTGCTATATCCTTTCTTTGTAACCGTATTATTATATTATATATTATTATATATTATTATATTATTATTATATATTATTATTTTATTATTTATTATTACTATTATTATTACTATTATATTATTTTATTATTATATATATTATTAATTTATTATAGTATTATTTATTTTATTTATGTCATTATATGTTATTATTATTATTATTATTATTATTATTATTATTATTATATTATTATATTATTGATTATTATTATTATTATTTTTATTATTATTATTATTATTATTATTATTATTATTATTATTATTATTATTATTATTATTATTATTATTATTATTATTATTATTCTATAATAATTTTATTATTTATTTTATTTTTAGTGATTTGAAACGTTTTTTAAATAAAAAATTATATTACTCTTATTATTAATTATTATTATTATTATTATTATTATTAGTTTATTATTATTGTTTTGTTTTATTATTATTGTTACATTTATTATTATTGTTATTTTTTATTATTTGTTCTACCGTGATAATAAGAAAAGAAGGAAATTTACGCATTGTCAGTAATTCTTATAGCTAAAAAAAATGAGTTTTAAATATTAAAAAAAACATTTGTGCAGGAGGTGTTTAGAACCTCTGTATTTCTCCCCTGTGAATGAGCTAAAAGTTCTTTAAAGGTTCTACTGTTTTATCAAAGACAACAGCTACTTAAAGTTCTTCCCGTTTGATAGTAATCTACGTCGGAAGGTTTTCCATTTTCTTCTTTTCGTTAAACTAACTACTTTTGAAAGGAAATTAAATTCAATTAGTACTGTCATATTTGTACCTTTTGAACTTACTTGTAACACATTTTTCATAATCCTTAGCATATTTAATTCTTGTTTTATGTTGCAATGAGAAGGTTGAAAAGTATCCACTCTTTCGGGAATATAAGCTCTAATATCTGATATATCTGGATCTGGATTCGGTCGCAAGGAGTGCTAGTGGTACTACGGGTCTTCCTAAAACTGTTTTTTTCTGGGAAGTGGAGGGCTGAAAATATTCGGATTGAATAGGTGATGTAGGGTTCTCACCATTCGTGGAATGAACTGATCAAATCCGAAATGACGACCATGACCCAGAACTTTTTCGCATATATTTTGCTATTAGTCCATCAACATTTAATTAAGGCGAGGGTTGAAGAACTTCCTCAACCTATTCTCTTCTTTCTTGTACTTTTATTGGTGTTTCTGTTTTAGCTCTTTGAAAAAAGTTTAACAACTTCTCATAAAGATTTTAAGAAATATTGATTACCGTATAGTTCGTAAAGTATTATTTCAATATCTATTTTTAACCTTTGTCGATTCATGTTAACAGCATGTGAATGTAACTATTTTGCTCATCTGCGCCCGACATATCTTGCAAAATATTCATTCACTGTCAGATTTGCTTTCAATAGTTGTTTATTTGGACAAGAGCAATATTCGGAATTCAATGATCCAAACTGATGAAAAGCGTGTGTGGAATTTTCCCACACATATTGGAGGTTCACTATCTCCTGTTTTCTAAAAAAGATGTTGGTAACTTTCTTCCCATGTTCTAATGATTTCCTTTTAATTAAAGGACAATTGATTTTTTATTGCCTGAAGCACAAAGTAGATTTCGAAGAAAGGGTTGATACTCTTGTCATATTGGACCATATTGGTCACATGGGTGACACAACATCCAAAGGTATTGGTATATTCTGGTCAAATATTGTAGTAGATCGTTGTCCAAAGGTAACAGTCATTCTCTTACAAGCTTATTGAGTAATAGCCATGCAAATATAATTCACACATTAGGATCCAACCTTCGTCTTAAAGCTTCTAAGCATTCTTCCAATTACCGCCCGTTCCAAAATCCAATAGCATATTTATAGTGTATATCTCCTTAAAGTGATCTCTTCTAGTTACATAAATGCTAACTTCACTGGAGCTGGTAACCAATAATCTTAACATTCTGAAAAGAATCTTCTTAAGAAGGATTCAGAGAAGTAGAACTTCAATTCCACACTTGTGTTAAACATCAACTTTTTACTGAGGAGCAAAAAATACAAAAATATTATATATCTTTCCTCACTGAAATCATTCAAGGTTTTGAATTTATATTAAACTCTTAAAAGTATTAAGTTCAAACAAGATAATAATAAGATATTATAAAAATATATAATAACTTAAAAAATATATAATAATATAGTTAGTAATCATAAATAAAACAAACCTTTCAATAAATAATGAAAATCCATATAAAAGAGATGAATTAAAACTTTAATATTTAACACATTTATTTTTGGTTGTTTTGAAAGAAGTACTCAAATGTGTGGTAGGTTTTCACCAGATTCGTCCAATTCTAAGATAAACATTTGAGTTAATATAGTATGGACTTTTGAAGCAAAACTTTAGATGGGGACATTTGCATATAACTGTGAATGGTATTTTTATAAATTACTAATGATTGGGCAACTTCCTCATTCTAATTAAATGGTTTTGATATGTGTCATGATTTGTTATCCTATTTGATATTTTACTTTCTCCGAAGGATAAAAAAAATACCTTGTAGCAATTCATGGAAATAATGGTTGTAAAAATGTAAGAAGAACAAGTGTGTTGATTGGAGTACACGTTAATTGCATCAAAGTATTAGCAATTTTACAATCTATATTAGTATTATGAATACAGTTGTGGCAACAAAAAACAATGGCTCTACATTTCGTGTAGTAATGTAATTGAAGTATTGCTTATGCTATACCGAACTTGGAAATCAATTTGGGAAAACTCCAAAATAAACTTCTAGAGTTCTACTTAATTTGAGAGTAAATTAGGTAATTTCAAATAATCTTCCAAAACAATAGAAGATTAAACTCACTGAAACCTCCAAAATCTTATTCTCCTTCTTCACTCATTGGTACTTAAATGTTGCTCTTATTATTTTTTTATATTAGGAGCCAAATATTCTTCCATTTCACCTTCTTAATCCTCTACAAGTTCTAATTTTTAATTTTCCTTTTCTTGTTCGTCAATACTATAAAACTTTAATTTATTAAGGTTATATTCTTTAACAAATATTTAGGTATGGCATTCCATTTCCGAAAATGTGAAAGGATGATTTTTTTTCCCTAGAAGTGACAGAATCTAACCTGATGCAATAAGCAAATTTATTATGATTAGCTTTAGTAATAACAAAAAAATCATCCCATTTTTCAGTAAATTTATTACTATTATAATGTCTATTGGAAATCAATTTTTTGCTACCTTTTGTCCCATCTTATGGGGTAAAAAATTCAATATTACATTCGTCCAATTCTAAGATAAACTTTGAGTGAAATTAGAATGGACTTTTGAAGCAAAACTTTAGATGGGGACATTTGCATATAACTGTGAATGGTATTTTTATAAATTACTAATGATTGGGCAACTTCCTCATTCTAATTAAATGGTTTTCTTTGAATTATACAATTTAACAGTTGAATTAAGCTTTGGTTAACCTGTTTACAAAGGCCATTGCTTGCAAAAAAGGTAGTGTAAAGTTCGAGCATGTTTTATGTTAAATTCGGTTGAAAATAAATTTAATTTATGGAAAATAAATTCTGATTCGTTGTCCGTAAGTCATCGAGGGGTATTATAGGCAAGAACGGTAAAATATAATTTCTAAAAGCAAAAGTTACTCTGCGACTCTGTTTTTTCCTGATGAAACAACTG
>JABUQX010137501.1:27500-29473 GCA_015478945.1 Trachelipus rathkii | reverse complement strand
ATCAAATTGCTGACGGATTAACCAAAGAGAAAAGTAATAATAAAATCTGGAGTTTATTAAAGATAGACTAGGAGGAGATTAGAGGGAGTAAGAAAATATAATTAGACTGATTTTTATTTTCAGTCTTGTGGAGGAAATCCTTATAACTACGAGAGCGAAGTTACTACCGTTGTTTTGGAAGAAATCTACACGAGTTTTTAGTTACATGATAAGATTTAAGTTGATTAGTTTTTATTTAATTAGTGTTTATATTTTTTTGTTTTTTTTTTCAGTGTATATAATCAAAAAATGAATTGATCTCTGATGTACTTTTTAGTAATAAAGAATATGATAAAAAGTAGATAATAGCGAAGAAATGAGCAAAGATTAGATATTTGACTATAAAGAAATAACAGAGATATTGAAAGAGGAAAAATACTTTTTAAAAGTGACATTATGATTTCTTATGACTTAAAAGAAAATAAATCCTTTTTTTTTAATTCTTTTTTATATTTACAAAAGAAGAGAAGTAGTAGGGCCCTTGACCGATCTAGTGATTTTGTCATTTATTTAAAAGGATTTTGTATAGATGTTAGTATTAATTTCTTCAATAATTGGTTTATAATCGGCAAACGGATACCGAACTCAGTATAAAACCTAAGTAAGTTTAATTTATTTTTCATAGTTATTTGTATTATTAGAAGGTTTCATCAATAATAATAATAATAATAATAATAATAATAATAATAATAATAATAATAATAATAATAATAATAATAATAATAATAATAATAATAATAATAATAATAATAATAATAATAATAATAATAATAATAATTATAATGTTGATGATGATAATTCACAAACACACACACACACACAATAATAATAATAATAATAATGCACATTATACATTAATAATAATAATAATAATAATAATAATAATAATAATAATAATAATAATAATAATAATAATAATAATAATAATAATAAAAAATACCTACATTTTAAAATTATTATTATTTTTATTATTATTATTATTATTATTATTATTATTATTATTATTATTATTATTATTATATGTTGATGACACCTTCGTGGTCTTCAAGCGTGATGAAGATGTTAAGCTCTTTATTGATGAACTCCAAAATTTAAGTGTCCTAAATTTTACTTTTGAAAAATCTGAAAATAACTCCTTCCATTTTTTAGACGTTAACATCTCCTTTGATCCAAGTGGAGTACTCACCACAAGTATTTACGTCAAACCTACTGACAAAGGACTATATACTAATTTCAGTTCACACTTACCCTTTACTTACAAAATCGCCCTAATTAAAACTTTACTGCATAGAGCTTACCGTATTTGCTCTGACTGGAAACTTTTTGACGCAGAGCTCTCAAGAATTAAACAGAATCTTGTTAATAACAACTTTCCCCAATATCTACTAGATAAAATCATTAAAACCTTTATAAATAAGAAAATTGTCGAAGAAAAAGCAGAAGATAATAGGGATAGCTTGACATTCTTTTTCAGATCCCAAACTATAGATAGATTTAATTATGAAAATACAAGGTTGAAGAAAATAATTCAATACCACATCAAGTCCAAATCTAACACTAAAGATATAAAACTTAGATCTTACTACAAGCCATTGAAACTTTCTTCTATGTTTTCAGAAAGAGCTAGTGGGACTAAGGAGAATGTGAATCATGTGGTATACCAATTTCATTGTAATAAAGATGGCTGTAATGCCTCTTACATCGGGTATACCACTAATTCTCTCAAACTCCGTGTCTCACAACATAGATACAGGCCCAGTAAGATCTTTGAGCACTTTAAAAACGAACACGGAACCCCCAAACCCAATCTCGATATTTCTAATTTTGACATTCTACACCGTGCAGGAAATTTCTTTGAATTGAGGTTGGCTGAGTCCCTCTTAATAAAAAGGCACAAGCCGGTTATCAACATTAAGTATAATGAAATGGAGAAT
>JABUQX010137501.1:7500-17500 GCA_015478945.1 Trachelipus rathkii | reverse complement strand
AAGAATATTGTAACACGTGAACTAAAAACACTTCATGAAAATGACTTCAGGTACTGCTATGAACAGTGGAAGAAACATTGGAACCGCTGTGTAACTTCCAAAGGTTCATACTTCGAAGGAGATAACTTGTAATTTCATTTAAGTCCAATACATAATTAAATACGACATCAGTAAACTTACTTTTGGGACATAATATATATATATATATATATATATATATATATATATATATATATATATATATATATATATATATATATATATATATATATATATATATATATATATATATATTATATAGATATAAACGCCCAAATATATATATGTATATATATATTATTACATATTATTATTACATATATATATTATATGTATTATATATATATATTATATATATATATATATATATATATAGTTAGCATATATATATATATATATATATATATATATATATATTATATATGTATATATATATATATATATATATATATATATATATATATATATATATATATATATAAAATGTATATATATTTTTTTTATTTATATATATATATATATATATATATATATATATATATATATATATATATATATATATATATATATATAATATATATATATTTTTATATATATATATATATATATATATATATATATATATATATGGTTCGTGAATATTTCTTAGGTTTAATGGCTGATGAATGCACAAAAGGAGAATCTCTAACGAAGGCAATACTTCGAAGGTTGAAATAAATAGTGACTTTCTGATTGGACAACGACATGATGGTGGAGCAGCAAAGAAGAAAAGTTTTATATAAAAGTGTTCAAGCTGTCGAAAATATACAGCTCCTTGCATGATTAGTGATGTTGACATCCATATGGAGTAAAATACATTAGAAACACTTTTAGTACAATGAAAACGGCTGGGCATTTTAGTTTTCCTAGACGAAAACTATTTTTAAAGGAAAAGTCTTTCCTCTTTTTTTTCTTTTTTGTTGTGGTAACCGTGTATCTTGTAAGTTGTATCAATATGTGAACGAGAACAAAGACCTCTTAATTTAAGTTCTGATGTATTAGGAATACTGCACGTGACACAGGCTTCAATTCCACAAGAGTACATTACCCACTTCCCAAGTAAATGAGTTTCTAAGAAAATGCATTTGGGCTCGTCGAAGTATGTGGAAACTCCTGGTCTGAAGTTACTGTATTTCAAATGGGTATTTATTCCAACCCTCATAAAAATGCTTTAATTAGTGGAACATACCTCAAAAAATATTCTAGTGGATAATACAAATGCTTGATTTTCTTCTTCGCTCCTTGGAGCTGTAAATCACCTTTCAAAGTTCAGCACAAGTGAGAAGCGCTCTTAAAATCTCTTTGTTCCGGGAAAACAACATAATCATGGAGGTTCACAACGCAGACAGAACTTTTTAAAATGTTTGTGAAGTTTGCGGAATCACTAATTCTACATACCTTATCAAATGTGAGATGATCATTCTGGGATTCTAAAGCGTCACAAGTTAAAATGTTTTACCAAAGCATCATCAAGCAAATTTCCGGATAAAATATAATTAGCAAAGCAACTCTAAAAAGTTTCTTCTAAAGTGAATTCACGAAGAAGTACATCTTGCTTAACCCCAAGAATAATTGCTCCACCATTTCAGTTGGTTTAGAAATGAAGAAAGGTTTCAGATAAAAGTGTTCATTTAAACTGTCGAAAATATACAGTGGCATCGTATATTAATTTCTGTTGAGATTCATGTACTATTCTATTGGCACTATGAAAACAACTGGACACTATTTTGGTTTACCATGGTGGAAACTATTTTACTATTAAAAAAAGTTGGAAAAGTTTTCCAACATAAATAAAAATGGACAAAAATAACATGAATGTGGGAAATAAGGTCTGTGAAGAGTTACGATGAATGGTACAATTTAAAAAAGTTTCTAAAGCAATTATTGAAACTTTCGGGGAACAGGAGATGGATCAAGATATTGAACCTTCTTAAAAAGCCTTAAATCTTTTTAAATTTGTAATCACAAGTTAATTTGTTACTTAGAGTTTAATTATGGTTCAATTTATGTCTCCTTCACTATTCATTATGATAATACATTGCAGTCTCATCAAAGCGAGCAGCAAACTGCTGTTTAATCATACTTAAATATATTATATGCATGTTTTGAAAAAAATTCGATCAAAAGTCGATGAAAAATTTTCAAGAATTGTGAAAGTTGCAAAGTTACAACATAACTTCGGCTTTCTCTTGATGAAGGAAATGAGAATGCCCTAGTGTCGGATCGATGGTAATACGGAAAATAAATCACCGATAAGTATACAGGATGAGTTTTCTTTCGGATGATTTTTCCAAACACAATGAGCCAAAGCATTCATCCTTACTAATCTTAAGGCAAAATGATTCACGTCGATAATCTATTAAAGAATATACGAATTTTGTAAATAAAACTTGATCTATGCGATCACATTTTGGATGATCAAGGATTTTAGAAATCTATGCTCACTCATAAACGTGCACTCCAGAATAGTGTTTCCTACGTCGAGAAGGCTCAAAACATATTTCTCAATTTTTACAAGGGAGGAAAGACTAAGCAAACTGACAATATATGAGTTTTCAATCGATAGCCAACAAAATATAAATGCGAAGTTATAATTCATTCGGCTTGTTAATAGAGCATGATAATATAATTTTTAACTATAAATTTTTTTTGGGGGGGGGGTTGGTTCTTAAATTGCTGTCAATTCAAAACTATATGTTATTTATTTATTTCATGCATTTATTTTATGACCCTTTAATTCAAGTAAGCATTTTTATTTACCCCCATGTTATCTAGTATATATATATTATACTATAGTTATATATATAATATATATATATACTATATATATATTTATTATATATATATATATACTAATATATTATAGTATGATAAAAATATTAATAAATTTGTATATTATATGATATATATATATACTATAATATAATATATTATAATACTATTATTATATATATATATATATTATATATATTATATACTATGAGAATAATATATATATATATATATATTAATAATATTATATATAGGTATATTATATATATATATAATATATATATACCCTATATATATATGATATATATATATATATTATATAATTTATTATACTATATCTATATAATAATAATATATATATTGTGGTTATAATATATATATAGTATATAATTATATATATACTTACTAAAATATATATGAGATCAACGGCACCTCGTTAACATGTTGTGAGCTGGGAGATCTGAACCGTTTGTGTCATTGAAATATTTCACATGATCCTTTATATAGTATATATACTATATACTTAAATATACTATATATATATATATATATATTATATATATATATATATAATTATATAATATAAATATATAATTAGTATATATACAATATAATATAATATATAATTCATATATATATAGTATAGTATATATATCTATATATATATATATATTAATACTAAATATATCGTTATAGTATATATTTATAATATTAGTATACTATTATATATATATACATGATATTATATAGGATTATTTTTATATATATATTACTATAAGATATATATATATATATATATATATATATATATATTTATATATTACTATATATATAATATATATAATATATATATATATAGGTATATATATTTGTGATGTATGTGACATCCGCATCCTCATAACATCCGCATCCGCATCCGCAAATCAAGATTTTGAGAATATAAGCATCCAAAGTGTTAATTAGAATACGGATACTGCGGAAGTTTAAAATTTGCAAGGTTTATTAAATTTCGTTTCTCTAAATGTTGGATTCATTTTTTTGGATATTAATGAATAGAGAATGTTATTATTCGTTATTATTATTTACATTTTATGTATTATTATTATATTATTATTTTATGATTATATTATTATTATTTATTATTAGTATTATTATTTATTATTATTATTATTATTATTATCATTCATTATTATTATAATATATTTAAATATTTATGCTATATTATATATATATTTATTATATAAGTTATAAATATATAAATATTATATATTATACTATAGTAATATATATAGTATTATATATATATAATATATATATATAATATATATATATATATATGTAATATATAATAATATATATATATATATAATACGATATATATATTATATATATAAATATATATATAATATATATACTATATATATATATATATATATATATATAATATATATAATCAATATAAGTATATATATATAATTATATATATACTATATTATTAATATTGTATATAATATATTTTAATAGTTATAGATTATTAATATATATATATAATAATTATATATATATATATAAATATATTTTAGTGTATATATATACTTATAATATATATATATGATATATATACATATATAACTATTTATAATTATCTATATAAATTTTATGGTAATAAGATAATTCATCACCTATCATTTAATATATTCTATATAGGTATATCATATGTTAGTAAATAAGTTACATAATATATATATATATATATATAAATATATATAATTTATATATATATATATATATATATATATATAATTTATATATATATACTATTTATTATATATAGGGTTTATATATATATAGTATATATAGATATATATATATATATATATATATATAATATTATAGGCCTATATATTTAATCATATATATATTTATATATAGATATATATATAATATAATATATATATATATATATATAATATACGTATATTATATATTAATATATATATATTGTAATATATTTATATATATATATATATGATATATATATATTATATATATATATATATATATAGTATATATAGTATATATTATTTATATATATATATTTCATATATATCATATATATATATGTCCTATATAATATATAATATAGTATATATATATAATATAGTATATATAACATTATGTCCTTACAATGGTGTGGGGCTTACTCTATATTTCACATATATTATATATATAGGGTATATATAATTTGTGATTGTAGTGTGACATCCGCTCCTCAAATTTGGAAGAAAATTTGGGCAAATCCGAAGATTTGGAAGATAGTCAAGCATCCACAAGTGTTTAATTATAAATAATTTAGCGATGTTGTTTGCAATTTATTAATTTGTTTCTAATAGTTTTGGGATTCTTTTTTGGATATCTATTGAATAAGAAATTATTATTATCGATTATTATTCATTATTATTAATTATTATTATTATTATTATTATTATGTATTATTATTCTTATTATTATTAATATTATTATAATTTATTATTATCTATTATCTAATTATTATATATAATTATATTATTATTAATATATATTATATATATATTATATATATATACTAATATATTATAATATATATTTATATATAGTATATATAAATATATATATATATGATTATATTGGATATATATATTATATATATGTATGACATATATTTATATATATATAGTATATTTAGTATGATATATATATATATAGTATTATATCTATATTTACTCAGATATTATACATTATATATATATTATATTATAATATATATATATACTATATATTATAATATATTATACTATATATTATATACGTATATATATATATATTGTTATTTATTATATATTACTATATACTATACTATATATATATTATATATATATATTATTTATATATATATATAACTTATATATATAATACGATATATATATATATATTTATATATATAGTAATATATAGTATATATATATATATATCTACTATCATAGTAGTATATATATATATATAATTATATATATTATATATAGACTATATAGTATATATCATATATATATATATATATATATATTATATATATATATATATATATATTATAATATTATAGTATTAATAATATATATATATATATAATACTATATATATATATACGTAAATATATAATATATTGTATATATATATATATATGAGGGTAGGGATATATATGATGTATATATTAGAGTATAGTATAGGATTAGGTAATTGTGGAGCTAAGCGTAGTATATATATATATATATTTATATAACTATATATTGCATATATATCTATATATATAGGTGAGTGAGGGGTGATGAGGGTGTATATACTATATATTATATTATATTATATATATAGAATATATATGATATATTATACTATATATATATAATATATATATATATCTAGGCTAGATATATTTGGAGGTATGTGACATCGCGGCGACCACATAGCATGTGCCGCATCCGGCATCGCGAAAGTCAAGAGTTTTGAAGAGTTAGGCATCCGAGAGAGTGTTGAATTTAAGATGAGCGTGGGTGACTGCGGAAGTTTAAAATCATTGCAAGTTGGATTAATTTGTGTTTGGTCTAAGTGTTTGATTCATTTTTTGGATATTGGGGAGAGATGAGGGGGAAGACTCTATTATTACTCATTCTATTATTTATTATTATTATTATGTTGATTGATTTGAGTATAGTATTGATTATTTTATAATATTATATTATTATTATTATTAGTATTATTTTATTATTATTATCGATTATTGATGTTATAAGGGTATATTATAGATATATAGTATGGAGTAATATACTATAATAATATCATAGTGAGTAGGGTAGGTAGTAGGGTTGGGGTAGGTACGTAGGGTGATATATCAGTGAAGTATTATAGCAGTATGAGTAGGGTGAGGTGAGTTATATATATACTATAAGTATATACTATACGTAAACTAACTACCAACTTATATAAGGCCGTAGGTAGTAGGCTATATCATGATTATGTGATAAGTACACAGCAGTATGAGTATATATATATATATTATATATATATAGTATACTATATATAGTATATTTATAGTATAGTATATAGGATAGAGTATCGATATATAGTATATATAGGTATACTATATATATAGTATATATATTATATTATATACTATGTATTATATATTATATAATATATATTATATATATATATATATCAATAGTATATAATCATATATACATATTAGTATATACTTAAATTGTATAGATATATATTATACTATATAGTATAATTATATATATATATATATATAATATAGACTACTATATATAGTATATATATATATATATATATATAATATATATATTAATATGTATATATATAATATTATATATATATATATATATATATTATAATTATATATAAATATTTATATATAAATATATATATATATATATATATATATATAATATTATATATGTATATATATATATTTATATTACATATATATAATGATATGATATAGTTATAAATATATACTATATATTTATATAATATTCTTTTGTTTGTACTTGTTAATAATCTGCATGTATATATAATTTGTATATTTATATATATATATATATATATATATATATATTAATTATATATATATAATATGATATATATATATTTTTAGTTATTATAATAGCATATATATATATTATAATAATATATAGTATATATATATATATTTATATAATATTGCTATATATATATTATACTATAATATATATATATATAGTATATACTAACTAATATATATATATATTGCAGTATATATATATTATATTATATATATATATATATAATATATATATATAATATATAATTATATAATAATATATATATATTATATATATATATTTGATAAATATATATTATTTATATATATATATATTATATATATAATATATTATAACTATATGTATATATAAATATATATTATATATTATATATATAAAGTATATAATATTATTATATTATATATATACTATATTATATTATTATATAATGATATAATATACATATATTATATATACTAATTATATATATATTAATATATATCATATATATGGATATATATAGTAATGTACTTATATATATATGATATATATATAGTATATATATATATATTATATATATATATTATATATATAATAGGATTATATACTATTACTATATATATATATATAATACTATACTGCAAGGTAACCACCCACTCTCTCTCTCTCTCTCTCTATTATATATATATATATAATATATATAGATAATATATATAAATATCATATATATATTATATTTATTGATATATAAATTATAGATATATATATATATATATCATATATTCTATAGTATATATACATATATAATTATATATTATGTAATATATTATATAATATATATATATATATATATTGTTATATATATAGTATATATATACATATAGTATAATATATAGATATACTATATATATACTTATATTATATATATATTAGTATATATATATATATATATATTATATATTAATATTATAATATACTATATATATTATATATATTATATTATTATATATATGACTTATATATATAAATATTATATTATATATACAAATATATATATTATATACTAATATATATATATACTATATATATTATATATATATATAGTATATATATATATACTATATATATATATTGATATAATTCATATTTAGTATATATATATATGATATATTATACTATATATATACATATATAATATATATATATATAATATTATATATAATTAACTATTATATGATATCATAATATATAGTATTATATAATATGTATAATATATATATACATATACATAATACTGTCACGCTCATACATACTTTATACTTACTATATAGATATGATATATATTCAGTGTTATAGTATATATATGATATATATATATATATATATAGTACTATCTATATATTATATATCATATAAGAAAATATATACATATATGATATATATTATATATATATAGACGAATGGAAAAGATATTTATCATATATTGTATGTACTTCTAATATCTCAATTATCAATCAAATAAAAAAATTAACATGAGAAAAGAATTTGCGTCTCCTATGCTGCTAAGGATTAATAATGTAATATTCACCAAACTTTCTAAGTTATTATTTCACCAATCGTTACCCTTAGCTTCCATATATATATATATATATATATATATATATAGTATATATATATATATATATATATATATTATATATATATATATATATATATTACTATATATATGATATATATATATTATATATATAATATTATATATATATATTATATATATAATATTTCATTTTTCATCCCTTCATTGTACCCAGATGTGGGTAAGCTGTGTAACATGCACGGAAATAAGATAGTTAAATAGAAGCGCATGACGTAAATTGTAAGGAAGCCCAGCCCCCTCTACAAATATTGCAAGCTTGGTTAACCAAGATGGCAGAATCTACAACTCAAAAAGGAAACAGATTTTCAACTGAAAAAGCTTCTATTTTTCCACATGTTTTATGGTCTTAAACTTTGATAATTTAATACATTTGATCATACTACTATTCATTTTCAATATTTTAAAACATGAATAAATTACAGAAAATGAAAATGAATTATGATTAAGAATCTTTGATTTATTAATTATACATTAAATCTTTCAACTTTATAAAAATATTTGTCAAACTCAAAAAAATTTCTAAATTGAAAATATGCTCTAATATTTTTTATTCCGCTGATTTTATAACATTATCGGTGTAGATATGCTGTAATTGGGTGATTTACAAAAACTTTTATACATGTATTGGGTTTATACATTCCTTAAACTGTATCCAAAGAAAGCAAATCTCTTCATAGTTCTTTTTTTGTATTATTTTTTCTGACAAAGGATAGAAATATTTTGATAAAAGTTATAATTATCTTTATTTTTTTATATACTCATTCTAATTTTAGATGACATTATCAGAATAAATAATATTTAATGAGATACACACCTACATAAGATACAAAGTTAAATAATTCTCTTAAAAGTTTGC
>JABUQX010137501.1:0-2500 GCA_015478945.1 Trachelipus rathkii | reverse complement strand
TATAGGAATTATTATTATTTTTATTAATTATTATTATTATTTACTTTATATATATTATTATTATTATATTAATTATTATTATTAATTTATTATTATTATTATTTTATTATTATTATATTATATTATTATTATTATTATATTATGATTATTATTATTCATCTATTATGACAAAATATACTTATATTATTATTATGTATTATTATTAATTATTATTATGTTTGATTATTTATTTAATATTTTATTGAATAACTTTCATTATTATTACTATTATTATTATTACATAGTTATTATTAGATTCTTTATTATTTTTGTATCTATTATTTATTATTATTATTATAATTGTATATTAATATATTTAGTATTATTTAATTCCAATCACAATATTATATCTGTTATAATTCTTTATATTATTATTATATTATTATTATTATTATTATTATTATTATTAGTAATTATTAGTTATTATTTTTTAATTATATTATTAAATTATAATTATTAACAATTAACTATAATTCTATATTATAATCATAGATTTATTATTATAAATTGTAATTTACTTTTTCTAATTTTAATACTATTAATATATTATTTTAATTATAATTATAATTATAATTATATGTTAAGTATAATTATAATTTAATTAATCTATAATCTATAATCTATAATTTAATAATATATTATTATTAATTTCTTATCTAATATTTTTTCATTCTTAGTTTATTATCATTATTGATTTATTATTATTTTATTTTATTATATTTTATTATATTATCTATTATTATGTATTATTATTTATTATTATTATTGATTATTATCTATTATTATTTATTATTATTATTATTATTATCATGATTATTATTATTATTATTTTTATTATTTTTATTATTATTTGACTATCATTTTATATTTACAACACTAACATCTACTAGCAGTTTAACTTAATATAACTACTCCTAAAAATTGCTAGCATTGTTAGGAGAATTATTATCTTAACTTACTACAATTTATAGGGATTATTATTATTATTATTATTATTATTATTATTATTATTATTATTATTATTATTATTATTATTATTATTATTATTATTATTATTATTATTATTATTATTATTATTATTATTATTATTTTTTTATTATTATTATTATTATTATTAATATTATTATTATTAATATTATTATTATTATTATTATTATTAATATTATTATTAAAATTCTAAAAAGATGTTATTGTCTATTATGCTTATATTTTATTATTAGGATCTTTGGTTTTGTTATTATTATTATATTATATTCATTATTATTATTATTATTACTTATCTGATTATTTTGATTATTCATTATTATTATTATATTATTAATTTTTATTATTTACTATGATTATTTATTATTATTTATCTATTATCTATTATTATTAGATTATTATTATTGGTATTATTATTATTATTCATATTCATAAAAATTGATAGTGTTAGTATATTAGTATAAATATTGCTATTAATGCATTTTATTTTATTAGTAATATGATTAATTATTCGTTCTATTAAAGATTGATTATTTTATTATTATTTATTATTATTATTTTATTATTATTATTATTATTAATTATTTATTTATATGGGGGGTAACATTACCTGGATACTGCATTAATTATATTTATTATTATTATTAATATTATTATTGTCTATATTCGTAGTATATCTTAGTATTATTATGTTATTATTTCAATTATTATAATAAATTAAATCTATGAATTAAATTCAAAATTATAATTATAATTATTTATAATGCCTTCGCATTGTCATACTTATAATTTTAAATTTTATAATTATAAGTATAATGATGGTGTTACTATGGACCATTTTGCTATTATTATTTATTATTATCAAATTGTATTATTTATATCTTATGCATTCATTGTGTGATTATTAGATCTGCTCATTATTTTGATTATAGTAATATTAAAAGTGTGATAATAAAAGTGCATCTTCGTTGTAGCTCTTCATTAACCATATTTACTGTTTTTATTTTAGTTATTATTATGTAGTAGGTTGGTGTATTAGTTATTGTAGATGTATTGGTTCATTTATTAGGATTGGTTTATTATGATTTTGATGCATTGATTGATTATTATTTGATTAATTATTATTATTATTATATTATTAATTATTATTATTATAATTTTCATGAGTATTTTAGTATTGAATTTTAAATTCCAGGGGGGTGCACAATATTGAATATTGTTCTAAAATTCTTTATTCTTAGTAATAACGATTATAAATTGTCTTATATTATATTAGTTTCGTATGTTATATGATTAGTTTTATTGATATTCACTTAGATGTTTATAGTTATGGTGATTGTATTTGTTTATTATTGAATTAGGTATTGTATAGGAGTTTATGTTGTATATGGGTGAGGAGCTTTAGTATTATTCATGTATTCATTATTAACTAATAATTTTAATATAAGTCTTTTGATATATACTATACTCACCATAT
>JABUQX010137500.1:17500-20000 GCA_015478945.1 Trachelipus rathkii | reverse complement strand
AATATCTGAAGGCAGCGCCCCCTGTGGCGAATAACACGAGAACAAACCGAGTTAAACCAAGGTTTGTTAGGTTTAGTTGAAGGAGAAGAATATGAAATTTACTCCTCAATGCCAGAGAGAGAGAATCACCTCGGTAGTTTGTAATAAGCTTAGCAAACTCCAATGAACCCTTCCCACGGAAGCAGTGAAGCAGTAGTCATTCCATGAGAAAATAACAGGTACGAAGCAAGTCCAAACAGTTTGCAGCACGGAAACGACAAAAATGTTTTCTACTTTTAAGAAAGTCACTTCCACTTTTTTTCTTAGATCTCCGGGGAGTCTCCCAGCAGGTCGATTTTCCCCAGCACACTCACCACTATACATCTGCTTAACCAACCGACTATCATCCATCTTTTCCACATGGCCAAACCATTCAATATGAGAATATATAGTATATATATATATATATATATATATATATATATATATATATATATATATATATATATATATATTTATATATATATATATATATATATATATATATATATATATATATATATATATATATATATATATATATATATATATATATATATATTAATCACTATCATAAATTTAAGGACCCTCTCCCCTCCTCCATTTTTTTAAAAAAATAATAATTTCATTAAAAAATTAAACGTAAAAAAAGGGGTTTTCGTGGCTTTTATTGAACTGCCATTCGAATGACTTGATTCTTCAAATTTTGACTAAACAAAAATGAATTACTATTTATGAAGATTTATTATTATTATTATTATTATTATTATTATTATTATTATTATTATTATTATTATTATTATTATTATTATTATTATTATTATTATTATTATTATTATTATTATTATTAGTAGTAGTAGTAGTAGGTTCTAAAACTAATTAATATATATATATATATATATATATATATATATATATATATATATATATATATTTATTTATATATATATATATATATATATATATATATATATATATATATATATATATATATATATATATATATATATATATATATATATATATTTTATGTAGGAAAATGTTCCGCTACAGGGTAGCATTTCTGCTTCAGTGTTGTGCAAAAGGAGTAAACAGTGGTGGATGTCCATTGTCCAAACTTTAGAGACATTTAAAAATATATTTCTCAGTTTCAAATCAAGGGACTTTTTTGTCCCAAATTCGACGTTTGAAACTACTTTAAGAAAAGTAGTAAAAAAGTACAAGTAAAAATACTAATATTCTCCGCAAGTATATATATATGAAAGAAAAGTACTACTGTTTTTTGGAAATATGTTTATGAAAGAATGACGTCATCGATCAAGTTCAGGGAAAAGAAATTGAACGGAGAAAGAGTCGGCTTGTTTAGGAAAACGATCCAATATGGTTCTTCTGAAAGAAATGACATATAACATAAGTTCAGAAGAGAATAACCTAGTCACTGCGTTGAAAATCCAGCTGATATGAATGCTACTCAGTACATCCCAGTGACTGTTCAAAAGCACGATAATTGAAAAGAGCTGGTGTTAAGAAAAGCATGCATGACAAAAATAAGAACATAGAGAGATGAAGGTCGATATAAAAAAATAAAATAAAATAAAACAATAAAAAAATAAACCCTTCCCCAGAGTGAGGATGAGCGGAGGAGAGAATTATTTTTTCAAGAAAATAATATGGCTAAGCAAAAATAATATGATTAAGCATCCAAATGCACGCTTAGGTCAGTATTCAAAAACAAACATTGGCTTTATAGCCATCCAGATCTGATGATGAACAATGGCTTTATATCAGCCAAATCTGATGACGACAACCAATTATGATTTTGCAATGAAAAATGGATAGTGATGCAATCAATTGCTGGAAAGATAAAGTCTGGAGTGAGTTAGTAAGAGTGGGTGGTGAAACGTTTAAACATTTATTAAAACGCATATTGATAGCCATATCTTATATTTGGTGAGTACTACTCCATACAAGTTTTAAGCAAGAATCATATAATAGAAAAGATTGAACAGGTGGGGTGTATCAATATATTGGAAGCACTTTGGAATTTCAACTTTTATAGAAATTTATTTAGACAAAGAGACAACGTGATAATCTCAACGGATTTCAAATATCAGTTTTCTGATACCCCTTTAAAAAAAAGAATACAAAAACATTTATTGATAATTCCTGCTGAATTGGCGAATTCCTAAAATATGGAATAGGAATAAATACAAAAATAAATAGTCGTGAATGAAAAGAAGATACACAACAACACATACGTACTCTCACGCGCGCGCGCACACACAAACGCGCACGCGCACGCGCACGCACACACACACACACACACACACACACACATATATAAATATATATATATAATAATTATTTATATACATTAATGACATAATTTATAGCAGTAGGAGTATATATATATTAGTTATATATTTATATATATATATATATATATATATTATATATATATAAATTTATAAATATATATAAT
>JABUQX010137500.1:5000-12500 GCA_015478945.1 Trachelipus rathkii | reverse complement strand
TCTCAAGTATGCGAACTCAGGATACCAGGCGACCTCCTGTTTCAATTTAGCCCTCCCGCAGTATGAGGCTCTGCTGCGGGTGACCGTATAATTCCTCAGTTTAACTTATTCTTTTATGGATACGAAAAAACTTTTACAGGGGGGCACCCCCTTAAGTGCGCCACTCCCAAAGGCCTCAAGGCCTTCTTTGGATTCCCCCGAAACCTCAACTGAAAAGGGGCTTACAGTCCCTGTCAGGGGGGTGGAAGAGGAATCCAACTTGGCTGCTGCAACCCCATTAGGGGATACAGCATCTAATATCGAGGAGTCTATTCAAAAGCTCCAACTAACAATGCCTCGCCTTTCAGGCGCGGCCAGAAGAAGATATAGGTGGCTGGTGAAGAACGGGCACGATCCTTCAGAGGCCCGCAAACTGGCTCTCGTGCCTATTGGCCCCCCGCCTGCGGAAAAACGAGCGCGTTAGTGACTCTACGCCAGGGGGGTGCCAAAGAAACCTAGGACTGGAGGCAGTGATGGGAGCGCAAGCGCCCACGCTACCTCAAGTCCTACCTTAAATACAATCAGAATAGGAATAGTCTCTAAAGACTATCCACAAGAAATCTTGACAATGGAACAACTTAAGGCCATACAAGAAGGAATCCTGGGCAGGATCGTGGAACTAGTTGGCGGCACCACACAGCCAAAGTTTCACGGCTCTATCCTCAAACCAGGGTGGGTGCAGTTCAACTGCGACGATGAGGCCACAGCAGAGTGGCTGAAACTCGTTGTTGGACAGCTGAAACCTTGGGAGGGGGCAGACCTAAGGACAGTGGAGGGGGATGAAATCCCCCGACCCATAGTACTGACTGGTCTCTTCCAGAATAGTGCAAGGGATGGGAACGATAAGATCCTAACCTTTGTAAAGGCACAGAACCTTGGCCTGAACACTGACGAGTGGAGGGTCCTGAAAAGGGAAGAGAGGGGCGATTCTGTGCACCTCGTCCTTTCTCTGGACCAGCACTCTGAAACTAAGCTAAGAGCCCAAAACCATCTGCTCAGCTATAAATTTGGCACTGTTGGACTCAGGAAGAGGAGCGGGAAACCCGAGGGGGGAGTAGGCTCCCCACCTCTGGCGAAACGGCCTCACCTGAGAACTACACTCCGAAGGAAAAGGGGAAAACCTTGGCTCTTAAAGGAAAGGTAACACCCTCTGGTTCACAGCCAAAGAAGAAAAATCAAACTGCAGAGAGTGGGAAAGAAGGCCAAACAAAATCGGCCTTGGCAAGGGGATCAAGTCAGAACCCCAAATCCAAATCTGCATAATGGATAATAAAAACAATTTGAGCTGCCTTCAAATTAACTTGCACCACGCAAAGGCAGCAACTGATGCTCTCGTCCGGACCTTTGTATGCGAGAGGCTGCAAATAGCCCTCATACAGGAGCCATGGGTGAGAGAAGGAACAATCAAAGGAATACCAAGTGGAATGGGTAAGCTGCTCTACTGTCGAGACCATGGCGCGCCTCGTGCGGCGATGGTCATCGGTGGTGGGGTCAATGCCCTGTCCATTCCGGAGTTCACCACAAGGGACCTAATAGCAGCCCTAGTAGAGGTGAACTCAACCCTATCCAATAGAGGTAGTAATTGCCTCGGAATTCTTTTGCGGGGACTCTAATGAAGCACCTCCGGAAGAAATTCACAGGCTTGCTCAATACTGTCAGCGGACCTGCAGGGGACTGATTTTGGGATGCGATGCAAATGCCCATCACACCCTGTGGGGCAGCAAGGACATCAACAACAGAGGTGAGTGTATTTTAGAATTCTTAACTCAATATGGTATTGATGTGGTGAATGAGGGCAGTAAGCCCACATTCATCACATCGAACAGACAAGAGGTCTTAGACCTAACCTTAATAAATGCCACTTATGGTATACAGATCTCGAACTGGTATGTGTCTGATGAAGTATCTCATTCGGACCATAGACACATCCGGTTCGAAATCATAGCTTTAGAGAAAGTAGAGGAGGAGCGCAGAATACCTAAGCTAACAAACTGGAACTTGTATAAAGAGCTCCTTAAACAGCGCGTAGAGGATATGGGGGGACTGTTTGATGTGCAGGACCTAGATGTATCCACTACCCAACTGCAATCAATTATACAAGATTCATATGAAAATAGTTGTCCTCTGAAAAAAAGAGGGATAACTAGAAGCGTCCCCTGGTGGAATCAAGAGCTAACCACTCTAAGATCTAAAACCAGGAAACTCTTCAATAAAGCTAAGCGGGATAAAAATTGGGAAGCATACAAAACTGCCCTAACCGCTTATAACAGGGAACTTAGGAAATCCAAAAGAAGATCATGGAAGACTCTATGTGAAAGCATTGAGAGCCAATCTGAAACTGCACGTCTACATAAAGTGCTCTCAAAGGACCAATCTAATGGGCCGAGCCTTCTCTTAAAGAAAGACGGCAGTTATACAAAGGACCACAGGGAAACCTTAGTGGAACTTATAAACACTCACTTTCCGCACAATGTAATAGTTGACGACGGGGAGGAAGTAGATATATGGGATGGTAGGAGACCTAATAGATGGACGGAAAGTCTGTCTGGAAGAGTCTTCTCCCCTGATAGGGTAGAATGGGCAATAAATTCCTTCGGCCCATATAAATCTCCTGGAGGGGATGGTATATTCCCAGCCTTGCTTCAACAGGGAATGGAGAGTCTGCTTCCGCTGCTGGTGAAAGTATTTAGGGCAAGCTATGCCCTAGGATACATTCCCCAGCTGTGGAGGAAAGTAAGGGTGTTTTTTTATCCCCAAGACTGGGAGACGGTCCACGTCTGACCCCAGATCCAATCGACCTATAAGTCTTACATCATTTCTTTTGAAAACAATGGAAAAGGTGCTAGACTACCACATAAGGGTGGAAAATTCGATAGAAAAGAAAATCCATCCTAATCAATGGGCCTACCAGTCCGGTAGATCAACAGTTGGCGCACTAGATAGCTTGGTATCCAAGATAGAAGGAGCGCTAGATCACAAGGAGGTGGCGGTTTGTACTTTCCTGGATGTGCAGGGTGCTTTTGATAGCACCATGCATGTGACCATGGAGGATGCCGCCGCCTCCAAGGGCGTCGGACCCTCAACGATTGCTTGGATAAAAGCAATGTTGGGGACAAGACGTATTACGGCTGAACTGGGAGGGGAGATGATCACTGTGACATCTGGGAGGGGATGCCCCCAAGGAGGGGTACTTTCACCCCTTTTATGGACCATGGTGGTTGATAGTCTCCTCACCAAACTCAGTGAATCCGGATTCGAGGTGCAAGGATACGCGGATGACCTTGTAATTATTATTAGAGGCAAACACATAGAGGTCTTAATGGAACTCATGCAACATGCCCTCAATATATCCTACAATTGGTGTTTGGAAAGGGAACTAAACATCAATCCAAGCAAAACAGTAATAGTGCCCTTCACCAGGAAGAGGAAGCTAAGATACATGGCTCCCAAGATTGGTGATGTCACTATTAACCCTTCCACTGAAGTCAAATATCTGGGAGTAATCCTAGATCAAAAACTAACGTGGAATCCACATCTTAAAAGGGTAGTGGATAAAGGTACGATGGCCCTATGGACATGCCGAAAGATGCTTGGCAAAACATGGGGACTGAAACCTAAAATGACCAATTGGTTATACATAACTGTAGTCAGACCTATAATCACCTATGCCTCACTTGTTTGGTGGCCGAAGGTTGAACAAAGGACTGCACAAAATAAACTGCAAAGATTGCAAAGGCTTGCATGCCTAGCGATCACAGGGGCAATGCATACATGCCCTACTGCAGCCATGGAGGCACTGATAGGCCTCCTTCCTCTATATTTGCACATCAGAAGGGAGGCCATGTCATGTGCAACCAGACTGGCCATTCTTGGTCAAATTAAACTAAGAACTGGACTCGGACACCTTCGAATTTTGGAAGATGTACCAGAGATGCAAATGGATTGCAGTTTCGGACTTAATGCCAAAACAAAAAAGCTTTGGAAAGAAGTATAAAATCCTTCTTACAAACCGTTCAACTTGGGATAATGGAGGTCCTAAACTTGAATCAGGAACCATTATGTGGTACACTGATGGATCGGTGATAGATGGTGGGACTGGCGCGGGACTGGTCGGACCCAATTGCAGGCGCAGTATAGCCCTGGGTGCTTTTCCCACCATCTTTCAGGCAGAGATTTACGCCATAATGGCTTGTGCCAGAATAAACATAGAAAAAGGGATGCGAGGGGCAAAGATCTCTGTGGCAACTGATAGTCAGGCGGCTATCGGGGCTCTGAGCTCCTGCATGTATGACTCTAAACTGGTTTGGGAATGTCAACGTACCCTACAGCAACTGGCTCAACACAACAGAGTTAATCTGATGTGGGTGCCGGGGCATCAAGGTGTACCAGGCAATGAGGAGGCTGATCGCCTCGCTAAGGAAGGAGCCAGAACCGCCTACTGTGGTCCGGAACCCTTCTGTGGACTTTCTAAGGCCCACATTAAAGAATCTCTGAAACAATGGGAACACAAAGCTATGACCAATTACTGGACAAGCATCCCTGGTCTCAGACAAGCTAAAGATCTGATTGATCTTTCTCCGAGAAAGGCAAAGGAAGTGCTTGCTCTGAGTAGATCTGATCTTCGAATTTTGACTGGAATTCTGACTGGACATGGGCCAGTCAGATATCACCTCAAGAAAATGGGAAAAGTTGAATGTGATTCATGCCGATACTGCCGTGAAGCAGTAGAAACGGCAGAACACATTCTATGTAATTGCGAAGCTTTAAGCTGGCAAAGATATTGGTATTGGCAGAGGGATGTACTGAAGCCTTACGATATCAAAACTTCGTCTCCTGGAAGAGTCCTGAAATTCCTGCGGAAAATCGGGATGAACCAGGAGTTTTAATAGACAAGGGCGTGTCACAAAAGATCCAAGTGGGTCGCAGTGACAAGGGGCCTCAATAGAGACCACCACCCTAACAATCTAATCTAATCTAACACTACGAAAAGTCTACACGACTCATGAAACTATGCCTTTCTTCAATGCACTAGGGATGGAGAAACACTATCGATAGATTAGTTTCAATTATCGATAGCATGTAAATTTTTACGCTAATCAATAGTTTTTTACGATGATGAACGATTTGATATTTTTTCCATATATATATATATATATATATATAGTATATATATATATATATATATAATATATATATATATATATATATATATATATACAGCATATATATATATATATATATATATAGATATATATATATTTTCTGTATATATGTCCAGCTCCCGAAAGCATCATGCATGTAACTAAAAAACTATAACAGCTACAGGAAAATAAATAACATTTTTGATTTCAGCAAGCAATTTCATCGATGAAACTTAAAAAAAATTATTTTATTCTAATATTTATTAATAACACCTTAAATATTAGTATAATCTTTGGTCTGGCAGCGTAAGCTCTCATCAACCTTCCATTTCTGCAGTAGTACTAGAGCAATTATTATGCTCGAGAAATGTTAATTTTTCTTTTTATTTCCTTTTTAGGGGTTCGAGCCGACGGAGGGACAGAGGGGGGACGAAGTCCCCCCGTCGTCCCTCGGTAGGCCGAGAAACCCCGACTCTGTGTCCATCTTTGTGATTTACCCTTGGGAAATATTTTTTTAGGTAAAAAAATTATTGCCAGGAGACGTGCTGAACAATGGAGTCCTTCGTTCTTCTTCTTCATTATCATACAGATTTTCCAACATTTTTAACAATTTTAAATTTTTCAAAAGCGTTATTTTTTTTTTTTTTTTTTTAATTTCATGGATAAAAATGTCTCCTGATTAATAAAATTTTATTTATTTTCCTGTAGTTGTTATAGTTTTTTTGTTAAATGCATGTTGCTTTCGGAGGCTGACCATATATATATATATATATATATATATATATATATATATATATATATATATAGGTATATATATATATATATATATAGATATATATATATAAATATATATATATAAATCTATATATATATAACTATATAAACCTGGTTCTTTTATTTGATAGTTTGAGAACGTGATCAGTCAGCTTAGGTCTAGGTTTACGGCAACGTAGATCCATCTAGGTTAGGTCTTGGTTTACGGCATCATCGATCCATATAGGTCAGGTTTAGGTCCCTGATAGTTCAGGTTATGATAAGAACTATCGATAGTGTTTCTCCATCCATAGTGTAAAGAATCGAGATTATTTCATGAGCCGTGTAGGCCTGTAGACTTTCCGTAACGTTTTTTATTTCTTAACTTTTATTTTTTTTTATTTTTTTTTTTTACAACTAATTTGGTGTTCCGCGCTGTATTAAGCCTGCTCTAATCTATTTCAGAGTATTTTATGTTCGTACTTTCTAGGTAATAGTTGAGTATAGTGTAGTCTAAAAAAATCGATATTTTTTGAAAAGTAATCGATGTTTTTAAATGGGTATGAAGCAACGTTGCCACATGTTTATAAAAAATTGTCACAATTTAGATATATTTATAAGCAAAGTTATTCGCTGTTTTCATATATAACTTTTTTTTACGTTTGAAAAATCAGTAAGTTATAATAAGTTTGTTATTTAACAGATTTTCGTGTATACTTAACAGAAACTTATTATAACCTGTAAACCCACACTAATATAAAAAAAAAAATTGGTAGTGAATATATGTATATTTGAGAGAAATTTGGCAGAGCTTTTTTAGTCCACTTACATGGGGACGAAAAATATTAAAAAAGAACGATTATATAAAAAAAATATCGATATTTCGTCAGATTACTCTAATCTCAACTATTACCATTTTCAATAACGTAAAAAATGTCCGTGATGTCCAGAAGGTAGCTTTTACCAATATTTTTAAATTAAACTTTTAAATTTTATATTAATTAATCATAATTAATTTTATAATAAAATAAAGTTTTTTTTTGTATGTTATGCGGATCGAACCTTGGACCTTCACCACGATAGTCCGACACGCTAACATATACATTACTCTTGTTATATTAAAAAGATTTGATCTCAGTTAAAGATAGAAATGTTAAAAATACACATTTTTAAATGAATGGTAATTTAAGCTTATGTTTATTTATGTTCTTTTTAAAAACCTTTTGAAATGTTATAATAATAATAATAATAATAATAATACATACATAAAATAATAATAATAATAATAATAATAATACACACACACACACACACACACATACAATAATTAAAATAATATAACACAATAATAATAAACACACTCACGTTAAATAATAATAATAATAATAATAATAATAATAATAATAATAATAATAATAATAATAATAATAATAATAATATTAATAATAATATTAATAATAATAATAATAATAATAATAATAATAATAATAATAATAATAATAATAATAATAATAATAATAATAATAATAATAATAATAATAATAATAATAATAATGGAAAGGAGCAA
>JABUQX010137499.1:15000-20778 GCA_015478945.1 Trachelipus rathkii | reverse complement strand
AGATACCCTTGGTTAATGAAAACTGTTTATCG
This sequence comes from Trachelipus rathkii, assembly GCA_015478945.1. Lineage (NCBI taxonomy): Eukaryota > Metazoa > Arthropoda > Malacostraca > Isopoda > Trachelipodidae > Trachelipus > Trachelipus rathkii. The sequence continues at coordinate 20,746 of JABUQX010137499.1, read as the reverse complement.
TAAGTTAGGTACGTTATGATTAAATATTACTATGACAATGTGAAAATAACACTGATTTGTAAGAGAAATGATGAGTTTAGTTTTTGTAAGATTTTACTGTGTTAACTGACGATGATTTATTTAGAACGTTGTAGCCTAGGGTTAATTTTTGTTGAGTAATGTTTAGGTTTGCCCTTAGAATTTTGGCTAAAAGTTCATACGATTATTTCATAGGTCAAATGATGTTAAACTCGGAACGAGTGACACTTTGATGAGGATAGTGTCAATTCATAGTTCACGATGTTGGTATCTTTGATAGATTGGTCATTTTGTTAAGGGATTTTGTTAGATAATACGGCCTTACCTGTTGCTGATAGCGGGAAAAGTGGAAACATATCGAGTATTGTATGACCTGTAAGCTACTTTACCTTTGATATAGGGAATTTTCAGGATGTTAGCCGATTATTCATACGCGAGGAGTTAGGTTTGCATTTGTACATTATATTCTTAGTTGCAGTTATGATATGTTAGCTTTAATTTATTGATGCTAAAACTTTTTTGGTTAAGCATATATTCGTAGGTCAGTATATGTAAAGAACTTATTTTTATGTTATGTTTATACAAAATGATACTCGGAAATATGACTTGAATCAATAAGTTCAATTGGATCGGCAGGCGGATGGGATGGGTTAGGGGACTGATAGGGGATGGTGGTTTTGCATTTACTCATTTACTGATTTACCAGCTTTAAAACAAGTACAACTATTACACTTTACTATGATATTTATTCAAAGAACTTATTTTTACTGTTATGTTAGGATAAAATTTTGTTATTTTGGGTATGGTTGGTTAAAACTTTGTTATGTTTCCAATTATTCGCTGGGGATTATGAAATTTAGACGAGGTTATGATGAAATTTTTTGTTAATATTACGAAGTTGATGTAAAACATTTGTTACGTTGGCATTATATTCTTTGTCTGTATGATGATTAGACAGGTATAGCTAAAACTTTTGTTAAATATTACGATTTTAATGTAAAAACATTGATATGTTAAGAGATATGCTTGAAAAAAGGGTGAAAGGGTTTACGTTTTGTACGATGGTTGGCTACTTTTACTGCTGTTTTTGTTCTTTTTTTAAAAGGGGTGGCGGGAAAAGTTTTTCTCGGTTAATATGGTTATTAAAGTTTAAAGCTTATATTAGTACGTAAATGGTGCTGTTGGTTTGGTGTTGCCTACATTTTATTTCTTAGTTCCAGGTTATGTTATGTTAGCTTTATTATTGTAAAAACGTTGTTACGTTAGCATATTATTTCGAAATGGTTAGTATATAAAAGAACTTATTTTTGTGTTATGTTTGGTTAAAACTTGTTATGTTTACAGTTATTCGTCTGGTCTGTATGATTAATTAAACAATGGTTATGATAAACTTCTTGTTAACATTGACAGTGTCAATGAAATTAAGCGATTAATATTGTTAGAGATATGCTTGGAAAAAGTATGAATAGGGTACGCTTGTATACAATGTTAGTTGACTTTACAGGTATTAAGTGGTGGAACAACTTTGTTAATGGTTATTTCAGTTTTATTCGTGCTGAAGTTGTGTTTAGATTCGTCGTTGTACATTATTTTCTTAGTTAATATGATGCTATGTTAGGCTTTATTAATGTGAAAACCTTGTCTATGTTTAACATATATCGATGGTACAGTATATAAAGAAACTCATTTTGTGCTGCTATGTTTATAAGAAATGAAACTCGAAATCGACGTAAATCAATATGTGTCATTTATTCTTAGTTGATATGTTAGAGATATGCTTGGAAAAAGTGTGATAGGTTACGTTTGGTGGCGCTGTGCTAAGGTACTTTTGTTAAATGTTAGTTATTTATTCGGGCGTAACGGCTGTGTGTAGGTTTGTCACTTGTACATTATATTCTTAGTTATGGTTGCTATGTTAGCTTTATTAATGTTGAAACTTTGTTACGTTAGCAGCATATATTCGTTGTTTGGTATATAAAGAACTTATTTTTCTACTATGTCTATTGTTGTTGTTGTTGTTGTTGTTTGTTGTTGTTGTTGTTGTTGTTGTTGTTGTGTTGTTGTTGTTGTTTTGTTGCTATGTTGGATTGCTGTCTAACGAGAATATATACCCTTTTGAACTGATATGGTCTTCGTACGTTTGTATTTCTTGGTTTACTTTCTTCTGATTGGTTGAAAGAAGAATCTCATTACCTTTAAAGGTTGTTTATACACTATTTTCTTTAGTAGGATAGTTTTCGCTGTGCTGATACGAAGACATCTCCTCGCATCTCTACGCTTGTTGTTATGATATCTTCACGAGGAGTTTCGTTATTCCCAACGATGTGTCATTATATATTTAAATCGTTAAACCGAATGGGCCGGGACTGTTCATTGTTGTTATCTCCTGCCAGAGGCACAAACTAGAATAATTATTGCATACACTTTATGCAAATGGTTAAAAGCATAAAATCATTTTTCATGTTTAGAGATGGTATTTTCTGAAAGGGGGCGGTGTCTAAAAAGAGATAAGCCTGAAACTTTACTTTGTTCGTCTTTACTCGTTAGGTATTATTATGGTTAGGGTAAGGTTATAACAATTTTCCTGGTAACAAACACTATGTAATGAAAATGCTCCCTCGTTATGTTCGCTTTATTGACCCAGTTGTTAATGATAACTGTTTATTCATCTGCGTTGTTGTCGGTTAGTTATGTATATGTTCATAGTTTAGCGTTTACATAGAGAAAAACTTTACTTTGTTTTGTTTCTTTAAACATTTTGGTTATTATGAGGGTTAGGTAGGGTTATGCTAAATTTTTGTTTAATATTACTGTGTTAATGTAAAATTAATATTGTCATGTTGGAGATATGTTTGATAAAGTGTGAATGGATTATGTTTTTGTGAGCTTTGTTAGTTACTTTTACCTGATGAATGAAGTTTTAGGATACTATTGGTTAATGTTAGGCCAGTTTTATCTTGGCTTAAGTGGTCAGGTTTGTCGTTTGTATATTATATTTCTTCAGTTCTAGCAATGGTTATTGTTGGCTTTATTAATGTGCAAAACTTTGTTAACGTTAACAGTTCATTGTCTTGCGTAGATAATTACACAAGGTTATTGTAAATTTTTGTATTACAATGTTAATGTAAAAATTAACATTGATATGTTGAGACATGCTTGATCATGTGTGAATAAGTTACGTTTTATGGATGTTATGTAGTTACTTTGCTGTTGTTAAGTGTGGAAACTTTGAGTTAACGTTGACCGTTTATTCCTGTTTAAGATGTGCTAAGTTTGTCGTTGGGGGGTTATATTCATAGTTTAGATGATGCTAAGTAATCTTTATTAATGTGATGTTACTGTGTCAGTGTAGGTTAACGATAATATGTTTAGAGATATAGCTTGAAAAAAGTAAAAGAATAGGTTTACGTTTGCATACAGTGTTAAGTTACTTTAGTGGTGTTAAGTGTGGAACTTGTTAATGTTTAACAAGTTGTATTTTCATGTTTAAGGTGTGATTCAGGTTTGTCTTGTACAAATTATTTTCTTAGTTTCATGTACGCCATGTTAGCCTTTATTGTGTGGAAACCTTATTTATGTTAGGAGTATATTCGTTGAATCAGTAGACTAATTAACCATTATTGTGATAAATTAGTTAAATGTTTACTGTGTTAGTGTAAGAATTAACGTTAATCATGTTGAGATCATTGCATTGACACAAGTGTAAGTTAGGTTACGTTTTTGTGATGGAAATGTTAGTGCCTGCCATTGGCGTAATGTAGATTGAAAACACCTATCAACGCAACAGAATCATTGCTGATTTAAGAGTGTTGCTAAGTTTGGTCGTTGTGGGTTATATTCATACTTCAGATGATGCTAAGTAAACATTAATGCGCCGAGATCGCGATCATAGTCCGTCGGAGCGCGGACGATTTTTTCGATTGGATGTTTGGTGACAAGATCGCCGTTTGATGAGCGGCTTTTGATGCCAAATTCTGCAAATGTGGAGTTGGCGAATAGATCAAAAGATCCATAGATCACAATTGGCAAGAAGGGTGGGGGAGGGTGTTGAATGGTGGGTTTGATTTACTTGATTTATCTGATTTAGGGTAGTAAAAACGCTAAATTTGAAGTATAAAACACATAAAAAAGTGTTAAGAAATTTCCATTATTTATCTTATTTATTTAAAATTTATTTATTTATTAATTATTTTTTATTTCTTGATGGTTCTGAAACCATTATTATTCGAAATCTACAGATCCAATAAACATATAAAGGACATAATATTGTATCATTTACAACAAATATTTGAATAACTCGGCACCGCATCGGAGCCAGCACCGGTGCAGCTATCAACTCTAACTCATTTGAGTCAGACTGAGGTACTTCATCTCCCTCTTTATCATCTCTCCTTCTTCATTTCCTCCTTCGATCTTTGTTTTTTGCACTCTGCTGCTCTTTTTTTCAGTACGGGACCCCCCCTAAGGGGAAGGTCCTAGAACACCCTACACAGACTTAATAAACCATTCATTATCTCGATAACTCTACGGACCTCAATAAACCCTTATTAAGGGGACACCAACATTGCTGTTATACGAACTGCTATTATTAAACTAAGCACCGCAGCGGCCTCAAACACCGGCAGCCCGGTACTGACTCCGACTCCTCCTTCCTCATTCTTCTTCCCCATCTAAATTTTTCTTTCCTCATTCCTTCCTTCTAAAACTAATTCTTTCTTTCATCCCTCTTCTTCTTCTGTTCCTCCTTCCTCTGTTTTTTGCATTCCATGCATTTTTCTTCTCTTCTTTTTCAACTGGGACCCCCCTCCTGGGGGTCTTCTGGAAGCCGAAGCCGAATCCAACTCCAACTCCAACTCCGACTCCGTCTCCGACTCCTTAGCTCCTCTATTCCTGTCACCAAGTTTCAAGTCTTCTACGATTACATTTTTAATTTTACGGGGGCCGCATCCCCCGTTACGGGGGCGACGCAGAGGGAACGTAATCTTGTCTCCGACGAGATTACGTCATTCAATTATAACTCACAATCCAAAATTTTCACTTCCGATAACGTTAAGGCCTAACATGGTTCTTCAGGACGAAATTTGATCCTTTCGGCGCTAAGGGCAGGCAGCACCCCTTAGCGGTGACCTCGGTCACCAAAACTCACTGTTGATCGTTTACTCACATACAATGGACCATATACCAAGTTTGAAGCAAATATCTCTGCTCCTTCATATAAAAAGGGTGCGTGTGTGTGTATGCGTGTATGTGTGTATGCGCACGCGCCTAAGCTCACGCAATAAAAAAAATTTATGAAACATAACATGAAAATCAATTAACTTAATCGAAAAAACACGTGTCCTTATCAGCTACGCTGATAAGGACACTCAGAGCACGTATTCCAAAAGTGGTCTTTGAGACTGTCACATTACTACTCCCATAGAATATTATTTGTGGGGTCACATTAGATTACTAATGTGCAGAAACCTTATCCCTGATGTTGTTACCCTTCGGCAATGTTTCATTGATGGGTAAGATCAAATATGTCGGCAAGCGCTAATATTTGGAAAGTGTTTGCACTATAAGTGTTTTACACTACTGTGTATTCACTGACCTATGTGCATTTAGAGAATATTTTCCATTTACTGTGTTTCATAAACGCCACAGAGTTTATCGGTATACCACAGAGTATCCTTAGTATCCACCCAGTATAGTATATCAGGGTTGAAACGAAAAAAATCAAATGATT
>JABUQX010137498.1:12500-18045 GCA_015478945.1 Trachelipus rathkii | reverse complement strand
AGCCGCTACTCGATGCCTATTATGAAGCTACAGTAGCTCAAAGCACACGAGACTCCAGCAAAAAGTCGTCTGCGGCAAGCTCCGGGTAAGCTACCGAGTAAGGCAGGCGCTGCCGTGGCGAATACCACTCCGCAATTGATCAGCAAGCCAAGACACACGCACACACATCGTGATGCAGTTAGTTTCATGCCCCAATCTCTGGAATTATTTTTCGCAGTAGGTGGCAAAGAGAGCTAACTTACCAGATAGGTGGTGTATCATCGAACTTTGCATATTTCAACCCAAGAAGCATCCGCCACGAACTTAACCTAGTCTCAGAGCGGCAGCAGCCCGGCGTTCCACCGTCGCAATTACTGACTCGCCTGCCACTACAATGGGCTCCTAATAGCTACCTTCGGGCGAATCCGTAGTGGGTTGTGTTCGCCGCCGACGACGACAGAGAGAGAAGGGAACCCAACCTCGCTCTCTTTGACGACGACGACGGGAACGTCCCAAACAGAGACAGATCCCTATGATATAGCTAAATAGGGACGAGCAGCAAGTTGCGAGGTTTCTAAGCCAATCGACGTCCTAGTTGCACCCGAGCAGCTGACGTCTTAAATTCACCGTCAGTGAGAAGAGGATATGCCGACGAAGACGACACCGAAACTGAAAGAGAGAGAGAAAGCACCACGTGCAGCAAGAGCGCAAAGTGTTATTAGTCTTCTAGCCCAATCTCTCGTAAAAGTTCGACTTTATAACCAGCTTTTTCGTTCTATTTTTAAAATAGAATTTACTATACGGGTCAACGACAGCATTCGACTAACAAGACGAACGGTCTCCCCAACTGCCTGGATGTCAACACCGAGGAAGTCGAAAAACTTTTACGAGCAGGTAGCTAAGAAAACTTACATTTTGCTGATGCTGCAGAGGTGAATCGCTTTTCACAGCCACGGAAGCCGCCTACGTCCGCGTGCTTCTTTGTTATCCGTATCTCACCTTTTCTTTCTACCGCGACGACTGAAATTAAGACGTCAGGATGATGCAAAAAAAAACAGTACTACTTCGAAGCTTCGAGAACACGTCATATGCGCCTGTAAACCGGGTGGACTGCGGTTTCCGTCATTCAATACATCCACCACCAACGTTCGCGGTGCTCCCCCAGCCCCCGCGAACGCCGGCCAAAAATATTACCATCTTTCGGACTGAAAACTTAACTTTTCCACCGACTATGACCGACACTCGGGAACGAGGAGCCGACAGACAAAACAGAAACAGAACAGAGAAACAAAGAAGGAGAGGAGCGAAACGTAGCAATCCAGCCAGCCATTACCTGTACCTGTACCAGTGCCAGTGTCTTTACCAGTGCCCCTTTGCTTTTACCAGTGCCCCTTTGCTTTTACCGGTGCCCCTTTGCTTTTACCGGTGCCTTTGCCTGCTTGCTGCGCTGTTGCTTTCGCCGCCGCCTCTCCAACTGTTCCAGTCTGCCTGCCTGCCTGCCTGCCTGCCTGCCTGCCTGCCTGCCTGCCTGCCTGGCCCCCGAAACGAACAGAAACAGAACAGAGAAACAAAGAAGGAGGGAGCGAAACGTAGCAATCCAGCCAGCCATTGCCCCCACTGCGCTGCTGCTGTCGCCGCCGCCACTCCAACTGTTCCAATCTGCCTGCCTGCCGCTCCGAGAACAAGGCTCGCAAACGTTATGACCGAGAAGCCGACAGGACACATCAGAAACACAACAGAAGAAATAAGAACGAGGGTACACAAGCCTGCAGCCAGCCCCCCCTGCTGCGCTGCTCCGCCTCTTCATTCAAACTAACTCCAATGCCTGCCTGCCTGCGCCTGCCTGCCACCCGAAACGAAGCCTTAACATTCTAGACTTTTTTTATGCGACAGGATAGGATACACGATGTATATTCATACTGCTTTTAAAATCAGAAAGGACTAATTACGCTTTCACGTGTGAGTATTGATTGCAAAGAACTTATTTCTGAATGTAAATATCTCTACTAGCCGATTCAAAAGTCTCTAGGTAATTTTTATAATGGTATGTATTGATTAAAACCTATTGGATACTTGATTTGAGCAACATCTCGTTTCGAGATTAATGACCTCAGACCATAATCGCGAAATTCATGATGAATGTATGTGTCTCTAAAAAGTTAAACGATTGTGATGTAAAAAATTTTGTTACGTTGTTAGCATATAATTCGTTGTCAGGATGAGCTTAGACAGGGGTTATGCAATATTTGGTTTAAATAACGAACTAGTTAATGTAAAATATTTAAGCAAGGGTTAATGTATGTTAGAGAATATAGAGGCTTATGACACACGACTAGTGTGGAATATGTTTATCTCGTTTTTGCACGAATGTGTTAGGACGTTTACTTGTTAAGGGCGGAAAGTGTGAGTTCAAAGTTAGTAGTTTATTTCCAGGGCTGCGAGAGTCGCACTCGTCGATAGCTGTGGAGCGAGTCTCGATTGTCCATATCTTTTCCCAGGAGTTCGGGAGATCGGGGTGTGCGAAGTCAATAATTCTTATTGCACGACGTCTCGGGATTCGATATGGCGCGAGTCGGAGTCGGAGTTCGAAAATTCGGCTGCGTGGATGAAGAGGCGTGAGATTAGTCGGCAGTCTGAAGATTCGATCTCCGATGAGGAAAACTTTCTATAAATATACATATATTTGATTTTTTGATTTAATTTAATTCCTCCGACAACAGTTGATTCATTATTATTATTATTCGATATTATATTATTATTATTGGACTTATTATTATTCATTTGATTAATCAAGCCAACTTATTAAATTATCTTTAAGCGCGGCTTAATTAGGTATTATTATTGTTATTATAGTATTATTATTATTATTATTATTATTATTATTATTATTATGTAATGTATTAGTGATTAGTAAGTGTAAGTTAATTAATAAGTATCATTATATTCAATTATTAATATTATTTTTGATCATTGATATACTTGAAACTGGAAACTACTGTTAAGTGTTAAAATTGTAATCACTATTCGCATTTAAAAATCAAAAGATGATTAGTATATATTTCATATTAACTCTTTGGTTTATTAACCTCATGTTGTTTCCGAAGACAGAAGAGGTATATGATACTGCTTTTCATGTGATTAGCCGATGCCCTAGCATCCTTCTACTGTCATGTACTGAGTAAGATGCTCTCAGCAGGATGGTGATTATTTTGAACTATCACACGGCACGGATAATGAAAACACTATTCACGAGTGATGAGTGTATTTCCGGACTTTTAGGCCAGGTCTTCAGGGTCATACATACATCTTGTTAAAAAAAATTGTATTAATTGTCAATGGAATCACAGACTATTCTGTTCCGTCATACATTACATAATTAAACCACTTTATATTTTTTTTATATAGCTGCTAACCTAGAAATACTTGCTAATCTATTAAGATTTTCTAATCTATCAATAACTGCTAACCTAACGAACGCTGTTATAACATAAATCGCTCTTAATCTATCAATTGCTGACAACATAACGAACATTCCTAAGATATAAATAATCGCTGCTAACCTATCACTCTGGCTTCTGATATTACATACCAAACCCAACCTAACCTAAGCAGTGTTAATTTATCGAACTACTCTAACTTATGAGTTCTAACATTGCTTAACTAAACCCAACCTTACTCTGAAAATGCTAACCTAGCGAACGCTGCTAACCTGAACCTTAACCTCACTGCTAACCTATCAATAGCTGCTAAACTAATGGACACTGCTAAATAGGAAACGCTGACACCCCCCCACACACACACAAAGTATATACACATATAGTTAGTTATAGTATATATATATATATATATATATATATATATATATAGAGTATATATTTATATATACACACATATATATATATATATATATACAAAAGAAAAACTGCTCAAATAGACAAATTTAGGGTCCTCAAAACCAATGTCAAAATTGAGCATGCAAAGTCGTCAAAATGATAGTCTTGTGTGGTGGCGCTTGACATATCAAAAGCTTTTGACCGGGTTTTGAATGCGTCACTCCTCTCTAAGTTCCTTTCCTTTGGATTTCTTCCTCCTTTTCTTTGCTTACTCTTGTCAAGTTTTCTCTCTGGTCGCTCCATATCGGCACTCGTTGATGGAACGACTTCTTCCTCTTTTCCTGTTTACTGTGGTATTCCTCAAGGTTTTATTTTATCTCCAACTTTATTCTTACTTTTCATCAGCAATCTCCTGAGCCGTACTTCTAACTCTGTTAACTCATATGCCGATGACTCAACTCTCCATTATTCCACTCATTTCAAATCTGCTCCCTCTTTTGCATCTAGAGTTGCCTCTCGTCTTCAGTTTTCCGATTCTATTCTTGCCGACTAGGATGATCCGGATTTCCCGGTGGGGCCGCCGCAACCTTGTGAAATTCAACTCTTTGAAAACTCAACTTCTGTACATCTCCCTCTCAAAAATATCTCCTAACTTTCCTATTTCCTCCGACGGCCCTAACGTCTCACCTGTTGACAACATAAATATGCTTGGTCTGAACATAAATAAAAAATTGTCTTGGAAACCTCATATAACAACGATTGCTAAGGTGGCCTCAAAGAAGCTGGAAGTTCTGGTCAGGTTGCGGGAATTTTTTTCCTTAGCACGCTATTCCAGTTATATAAGGGCCTTATTCGCCCTTGTTTGGAGTACTGTTCTCACATCTGGAGGGGGGAAGGGCTCCGGCTCCACCCCTCTATTGGATAGAGTTGAGTCTAATGCTAAGAGTCTAATAAACTGTCCCCTACTTTCAAAATCTCCTGACTCTCTATCTCTGCAACATGACGTTGGCGCACTATATCTTTTCTATAGGTACTACAACGGAAGATGCTCGGGGGAGTTGGCCGCTCGAATTCTATCTCCATTGCGTCGCCCACGTAGTACAAGAGGAGCCTTGCTCTAGTATAAACTTTGCGTGAGCATTGAAAACCCCAGACTCGTTCGTTGTGGTGCCTCCTTTTTTTCAGCCACTTCTGTTCTATGGAACTTCTTGCCATCTTCTGTTCTTCCAGCAATATTTAATATTAAAGATGGATTAAAGTTTGACTTATTAACGAAACTGTACAAACCACCAATTACGTACAGTTTTAAAGATGTTGAAGAGGGAAAGAGGCCTTTTCTTTATGAATGACTAGATCTGCACAATTCTTGGCTAGCGTATTCTAAAATATTGAAAGGACCGTTTTGTAGATTGTGTGACTTATTTAAACCTTCTATCAAAAGAGTTATAAGTGACTCATTTATCTTTAAACCATTTAGAACATATAAAAATAAGCCTTCCCGTGCTAAAGCCCATGTAAATTCAGAATGGCATAAAGATGCCTCAGTAACAGCAAAGAATTTCAAACGAATAATATTAAATAAGCATGATTATTTTAGCCAAATAAAATTATCATTAGAAAAGCTCTCATCTGATCCAGATGTAACGCAAGCCACAAGAACTGCAGCATGTCAGCTATCATCAGCAGCAGTCCTACACTTCTCATCTGTTTAATAATCATGACGAAATATAGTT
>JABUQX010137498.1:0-7500 GCA_015478945.1 Trachelipus rathkii | reverse complement strand
GGTGTTTTCCTAGGCTGAGGGAAGATTATATGTGAATAATTTGAAGATGAGATGATTATTATTCTTTAGGGGAACACTATTTCTGTTTTTATTTTTTTACAATGTGAATTGATGAATTTATATGTAACATGTTATTATTGCTGTTTTCTTTGTATAATGTTTTTATTATTTTTTAGCTTTATTTGAGATATTAATGTTAATTTTATTTTTGTCAATACAGTACGGACAAATTTTTCCTCTACATGTCCAACTCAAATGGTGTCAATTTTATACAATCAGGAGTAACCATAAACACTAATTTTCATTTTTCTTTTTCCAGGATTTAATATAAGATTCTTGAAGTGATGTTTTGTAGATGTATAAAAGGCAATTTTATACATAGTCATATTAATGAAATTTCCAGTGTGATTAAATATAAGAGGATCATCAATCTTATAAATAATAATGTTAAGTACTCGTCTTCATACTGTATGCAAAACGTTAAGTAAGATATTATTATTATTATTATTATTATTATTATTATTATTATTATTATTATTATTATTATTATTATTATTAATATTATTATTATTATTATTATTATTATTATTATTATTATTATTATTATTATTACTATTATGTGAGAAATATGTCTAAAATAGGTTACAATTTATATTATTATTATTATTATTATTATTATTATTATTATTATTATTATTATTATTATTATTATTATTATTATTAATATTATGTGAGAAATATGTCCAAAATAGGTTATAAAAAACTTGTTAAAACATTTTAATTAAGCTATTCTTATTATTTTTGATTTTGTTTACCATCTTTTCCAATACATTGAAAATGTTATACAAAAAAAAATCTGTTATATACAATCAAATAAGTTTTCTCTCCACAGTTAATTTCTCTTGTAAGCATTAGATTACTTTAATTTTTTCTTATATGCTAAAGTCAAATAGTCAAGATTGTATTCAATTCTTCCTTCAAGATTCTATTTAATTCTTCATTGCAGATATCTGATATGGCCTGACATGCCAATATGAATTCCAATATGGAACATTCAACTAAACAATCTTTGTTCTGGTAAAAATTAGCTGTGTTCATCTGCTACTTTATCAAACACAGTTTCAAAATTTAGTTGATTTAGATCTGTTTAGATTTGTTTTAAAACCAAAATAAAATTGGCAATTTCCCTAATTCTGTTGATCCAGTTTTTTATTTTTTTTATTTTCTCTGTTGAAAAATGACCATTCTTGATTTTTGTTTAAATATATATATATATATATATATATATATATATATATATATATATATATATATATATATATATATATATATATATATATATATATATATATATATTTATATATATATATATTATATTATTAGTTATATATATATATAGTATATATATATATATATATATATATATATATATATATATATATAATATATATATATATATATATATATATATATATATATATATATATATATATATATATATATATATATATATATATATATATAGTAGGTGACTAAATAACATTAACTTGCCTAATAGAAATGAAAAGTTAGAAGAGATGGGAAATTAAAGGATTACTGATGCTCCCCTTGTAGGCATAGCTTCTCACCCCTCTTGTTATCAATAAAATAAGAAGCTTGGATTCCACTAATTAAGGTTATATCCCGTAAGCACGAAGATTACACTACAAATCAAACATCCCCACCACTCAGGATTGTCCACTACAGGCATCTCTACCTCTGGAGAATACAATTCCCAATAACCTTTCAGTTATTTCATCAATAAATTTATAATTCAGATTAGGACTTATGGTATGCATATTAAAATAAAAGTCAAGAACATGTTTTAACAATCTGTCTATATTGTGGTTTTGACAACCTATATACTGAGGTATATACATTCAAACCCGTATGTAACATTTTCTGCTGTATCTTAACTACAACCCCATTAATATGACTAGTTTTCAATTGTAGTATCATAAATTAGCATCTTAATGCTAGACCATGCAGCAAAGTCATCAAGAACACTAGCTAGCCCTTTAAATATACTTTCAGCAGATCCACTTTCACATCAGACTACCCCTAATTTAATTTCTCTCATGGGACTTTGAAGTGAAAAAGACATACTACTTGAGACTCTTCTTTATTCTTTACTTTTCCCTGTGGCAGCCTTTTACCATCAAATATGCAAGCAATCATTACTTTCTATACTATATTCTCTACTTCTTGTTCTGAATTTCTTCATCATCTCTGCTCCTTATAACAGGTCTGCTTCTTCTCAGATTCTTTCTAATCTTTTCTCTTCTTAGATCTTATCCTCATATCTATCATTTATGATAACTTTTCTTTCCTATGTATATAATAATATAGTACTATCTATATATAATCAATATACTTAATTTATTATTTCTTACTTCTTCTACTTCTTACTTCTTTATGCTTCTTATCTGTTTCAGTTGTACTATTATATATGTATTTCTTGTATATCTACTTATATATTTTTTACTTTTATTTTTCTTCTTATTGCTAGTTTTTTCTAAAATAAAATTTCTACTTTTCTGTATGAGTTTCACTCTTATATTATCTTTCATAATACGTTTCATCCTTATCTTCTTCTCTTCTGTTAGTATTTTAATATAACATATATTCATTAATTTCTTATTCTTTCTATTATTATTATTCTTTTCTATTATCTAACAGGGCTTCTTCTTCTTTATGCTTTCTTGACTTTTCTTTTTATTCTTTCTTATTTGGCTTATTATTGATGCTTCTTACTCTCCTCCTTTCATTATTTATCTTTATTTACTTTTAATTTCAACGTATTTTTCTCTTATACTTACTAGTATGTTTCTCCTTCATATTGATTAAAAAAAATTTCTTCATATTTCCTTGGTTTATGGAAATTATCTTTCTACTTATTTTTAGCGATCTTTTTATTCTATGTCTACATATTATATAATCTTGCTAATTGTGCTTGACATGTCACTTCTTCTATACAAATCTCTATGATTCTCTTTCCTCTTAATCCTCTTATTTTCAAGTCATTCTATATAGTAGACTGTCATTACTTATCATTTACTTCTATAATTGTACTTTATTTACTCATACTGTTACTATTCCTACCTAGCTATTCTTTTTTTTTTTATCTTATTTCGTTCTTCTGTTTCTTCTTCTCCACATTTTACTAACAATACCATTCTAATCATCATTCATTCTTTTACATGCATCTATGTCTTATTTTTATATTCTTGTCTTCTTCATCATCTTTCTTTTTCTTTTTCTATTTTTATTATTTTCTTTTATCCTTTCTTTGTTTTTGTTTTCTATGAGAATTCATTCAAATTAAATTCTATATTACGTTCTTATCTTTATCTTTATTTTTTCTCTTTCTTCTTCTACTCTCTTCTTCTTTACTCCTATATTCATTCATTCATTTGAATTAATTATTAATATTAATTCATTATTTATTATTATTATTTTTATATTTATTATTCATTTATATATTAATTATTATTTTTTTATTTATATTAATATATATTAATTTATATATATATTTTATAATATATTTTTATTATTAATAATTAATTATATATATTTATAAGGAAAACCATTTTAAAGATTTAAAGAAGAATTATTATTACTTTATAGTTTAATGTATGATACATGTATTATATATTAAATATTTATATATTTATCGTATATAATTTATTTTATTAATTTAATTATATTTATAGTTATATTATATTTTTATCTACATATTAGATATAGATAATTTCCTAAATTATATTATATATATATAATATATATATATATAGCTATATAGATAGTATATATATAATATATTTATAATAGTAGATTAATACTATATTTATAATAAGTATTTAATATATATATGGTATATTAGTATATATATATATTAGATATATTATATATATATATATATTATATTACTATATATATATATTATATATTATATAATATATAATAATAATATCATATATATAGATCATATATTATATATGATATATATATTATATATATATAGTTAATATATTATTATATATATTATAACTATTAATATAATAGTATAATATATATATAGTATATTATTATATTATTTAACATACACTATATATATATATGATTAAATATAAGATATATATTATATTTTAATAGTTATATAAATATATATATATTAATAATAATACTTAATTAATAATCGTGACTGTATAAAATTGCTTATAAAAGTGTTAACGTTGAAATGTGTCCATTTACATTCTATCTATAGAGTCCTTTGTAACTATCAGAGATAAACATTAAGATTACGTACACTATTCATTTAACGATTGTTATCGAGATTATTATATGCTATAATATAAATAATTCATGGCAAACTAAAATTTTTTTTGTGAACTTTGTTATATAATACTTTAATATACGTATATAATCTTAGTTATTTTATGACGTATGCTGAGTTAGAATAAAGATCGGATTGGTTTTGTCCTGTTCAGTAAGTATTGACATTTATATCAATACATAGTTAATAACATGGAAATAAAACTAGAATAAACTAAATTATAAAATTATATTTCCCTATTTACCTCAAGAGATACTCTAAAAACGGTTGAGTATATAATACATATACAAATAAATGTATCAAAAAATATAAATATGGTATTAATCTATCATTCAACATCTTCTAATTAGTCATGCTTGTGAAAATATGTATTAATTTGATATATAGACTAATTAAATAGAAATAGATATCTATATGACGTGTGATTTTCTGGATAAATGTAAATTGTAAAAAAATTAAGATTATTTCTTTGTGACTAATTACTTTTTTGTTTCTCATAGTAAGATGCGTACTAAAAATATACCTTATTATAGATACAAATCACCTCAATAAATTTGTTCAGTTTATCAGTCAGCTCTAAATAGCAAACTACATAAGTATGGCATATTCTCTGTATATAAAAATACTCGAATCAACAACCATAATTTCTGTTTCCCATTAGATTATTATTATTTAGATTATTAATATAATTAATAATATTATAATTATATTATATTATTATTAATATAATTTCAATTATATATACTATATGATATTATATATTATTTATTATTAATTAATATAATATATTAATTAATTTAATTTATAATATTATTTATACTATGTAAATAACAAAATTATATATAATAGAGCCCTGTATTATAAGACTTCCTTCTTATGGTGTTTTTTGTCGCTGAATCCAAAAATATATCAATATAGCGCTGTATTATAGTATATACTTAATAAGGTGCAACGTTTTGACTCGCCATTTTATAACTACGAACTTAAAAAATAATACATCAAAAATATTTTTATTTGTACATTATTTATAATTATTCTTAGTTCTGAGATAATTTTTTATTATTTTGTCCTACTTAACTATCAATATTCTTGAAATATATCATACCAGCATATATATTTAATGTGGTGATTAGAATATAATATTAAATATATTTTATTTAATGTTATATTGATTTTAGTATATTACCCTAACCTGAGTTTATGTTCTCTTTTATACTCGGTGAATAAATATATATATTATATATAATATATTATATATTCCTAGGTAATATGATATAGCCTATATATATTATAATATTTAAATTAATATATATATAGTATATATAATATATATATATAATATATAACTATTAATATATAAATATACTATATCATATATTAATTAATTATATTATATATATATACTTTATATAAATATTATATATATATATAATATAGTATAGATATAATAGTATATATTTATATATATTTATATATTAATTTCTTAATAGTAATATATTATTTTATAATATACTATATAATATATGCTATATATATAATATATATATTAATATAATATATTATATTAATATTAATATATATATATATATATATTAGTATATATATATATATAATATATATATAATACTATATAATACCTAATATATTATTATATAGATATAGATATATATATGTTATAATATATATATTATTATTATAGATATATTATATATATATAGTATTAATATATATTATTAATATATATTAATATAGATATATGTACCTATATATAATATATTATATATATATAGTATACTGATATACATTATATATATTATAGAGTATATAGGTATAATATATATATATATAGTACGTATATATATGTGTGAGGTGGTTATGATATATAGTAGAATAATATAGTAGTAGTATGGACCCTATATATATAGTATATAGTATATTATATATGATATATATATTATAAGATATAATATATATGAGTAGTATACATATATTATCAATATATTGAATATATATATATATATATTATTACTATCATATATTATTTATATAATTAAGTAAAGTATTACAGTTAAGTATAACTGACAGCAGGTAGCTTTAAGCGTAATTTTTAGATTATGTGTTTTGTAGGTACTTATATATATTTACTTAAATTTTATGTCCATTAATTATTACTAATTTGTAGCTATCATATACTTATTTTAACGTATTTGACACGGAAAAGAAAGTGTGAAGCCTAGATATTGTTCGTATTAAATCTTGACTATCGATAACTCACTAATATCCGCATTTTTTATCAAATTTTCAATTTTTTAGCACTTTTGTTAGCACTTTACTCTTAAGTAGTTACTATGTTGTTTATACATTAATTTAGCTGTCAAAGATCCCTCAATACTACGATAGTAGGATTTTGGGGATTATTCTTCCTACTTATGGCCAGCCAATGCACAGTCGAAGTGAACATATAAGAACTACTTGAAATCACATGTGTGGAAGTGTTTTGCGAAATATACCGTCAGGATCTCAGGAAGTATAGAGCTTAGTAGGCAATTTCCTAACTCAATCTATTCACCTAGATAATTTTGACGTTTGAAACTGCTCAAATACCTTAGTATGGCGGTTTTTAAGGTCGTTTGAGTAACCATAATGTTAAGGTCTACTGGTAAAAGACCGTTATTTAAGAGTTTTTAAGCTCACCCAAAGGGGATCTGAGAGCCTACTCAAACGGATGGAGTATACTTCTTTAGAGTATTACACTCATTAATAGTAAGTTATATAATATCTCAAGACATAAGTAACTTCATTTTTTGTAACTCAGTATTACAATCGATTATCAGTTGGATCTCGTATATATTTACCTCACCCTTAAAATCTGACAAATTGTACTTGCATACTCTGAATCAAGGCAAAGCGATAATACACCTAAGAAAATAGCCAAAAATATATAAATGAGAAGAAATGCAAGCTGTTTATTAGACACAACTCCGCTAGAATCTTCTAATTCTTCCTTTAAATTATAATCTGCGTTTTTAATAGATTTAACCATCTCCAACACTATTTTATCCCTAGAATTGTTGGTGTTTTAATCACTTCAAAAACTCTGAAATAAAAATAAAAAGTTTTAAAAT
>JABUQX010137497.1:7500-23922 GCA_015478945.1 Trachelipus rathkii | reverse complement strand
GGTTTACGTGTTTGGCGATTAATTTGACGAAATGTGCGTTGCGTAGCACTGCTTTAAAAAATAATCATGTTTAGGGCTGCCGAGGATTGCGGGTGTGGTTGTTCCCTTTTGTAATTGCCTACAGAGTTTTATATTCTCTCCCTGAAATTTAGCTTTTGTGCACAACTCTTTTGGATGGCAAAGGGTTTCGAACGCCTACCTCGGGGAAGATCGCGCGGATTACAAGTTTCCGCTGCTGTGGATTGATAACCGTGGAAAGAAGCTTTAAAGTCAGTCATTCCATGAAACCAAGTCGGGAAACCGCTTATTATTGAAGGCGAGGAAAGTTTAGGGTTTATAGCAGAGGGAGGAAGAGAAAGTTCCCGGACGGTATTAATAGCTAGTGACATGATGAAAAAGGAGACCACTCCGCTCAGTCATAGCCCAAAGGAATTGGGATTTTGTTTAAAGCCGCATCTGACAGATGAGAGGCGGTGAAAGCAATGGGAGATAGTGGGATTAATTTCACTGCCGTTATTATAAATGATCAAAAGCGGGAACCAGAAATATAAAAGCGATCCAAAATTTTTAAAAAGAATAAATAGCCAAAAAAGGGGAAAAAAAGTAAAAAAATACAGGAAGAAGAGTGACTATCTAAAACGTTCGTATGTAGGGAGTTTCTCTTGTTTTTAAGGCATCACAGGGAGAGGGGAGGAAAAAAGGCGGAAGGGGAGAAAAAGCGGCGAAAAAAGAGTTAGGAGATCAACAAGATCTTAGAGTTAGACGAGAGTGACAGAAGTGGACGCCATAAGAGGTTATCTGGCGAAGTTGAAAATTCTTCCAGTTAACAACCGGGAAGTAGGAGAGCTCCTTAAATAAAGAATCAGCTCCCTATGACCTCAGTAAACCTCAATACTCGGATAGCCAAGTAAGATATCAAAGCAGGACAAGTAAGGCTCCGTTGTGACCAGATTGAAAATTCCTGCTGGCCGCTGCATGAAAGTTCAGTTTTTGAAAAGAAGATACTGGGAGAATAGGGGGAACATATTTAAATTAATGAGTATTACTACAACCTCCCCTATCATTTGCCACCTCCTTTCTATAGAGGTTAGCGCCAATTTTATATTTCCGAACGGATTTGGAAAGAAGTCGCCGATGACATACATAGTCGAAAGTTCTCCAAACATATCGCAGGTCTGGGCTATACATAAGTTTATTAGCTGAACAATGTTTCATCAAAATTTAGGAGTAGTTAGCCACGGAAAAATTCCCATCATTGAAAAGGCGAAGGTGGCCCATGCTATGTTGTATTTATAAATATTTTAAAAAGCAGTGTTTCCGTTCTTTTTGGTTGTTTAAAGTGAAAAGGCTGAGTTGTGGATCTCGACGAGGAGGAACAAACAAATCCTGGTGGTTTAGGGAAATAATAGTGCGTACAAAAAACAGAGATTTGGGTTTTGGTACGACCCGGTTTTTGTTAGGAGGGTGCTTCCCATATTGACGGATAAGGTAGTAAACGGTGAGTCAAAACGGCTTTTAGATGCGACGGAGCGCATGGCATGGTCGTCCGTGAGTAGTTGAATCCTTAACGTTCGGGATCCTAGGTAGAAATTACCTAGAGAGAGAAAGTTCCCCTCCTGGAATAGGGCTTATGATGTAGAAGGTGTTGAACTTTTTATAAAAAAAAAAAAAAAAAAAAAAAAAAAAAAAAAAAAACCCCAAGTTCCAAGTTATTGCATGGAACGTGGGTGTTCGTTTGGAAAAGGGAGCAACCAACAATGCTCATTGTCTAGGAATGGTTAAAGCGAGTAATCCAGTATCAGCTAAGCAAAGACAGGTATTTTTCAAGGAAGGGTGCGTGGAAAATATGGAAATGTTTTCATGGAGGCAGTTTAAGAAGGTGAAGGTGACACCAGAAGTGTCATTTTTTTGTAAGGAAGTTGGAGTTTACTGTAATATTGGGATCCAATATGGGATCCGTTGAGTTACCCGGAGGGTCTAACTCTTAGAAACTTTTGTCTAGTTGAGTAATCAGTGCCGGTTTTTTAGTTTTAAGACTGGAAAATTGAGTTAACAGGGTAACCTTCTGGGTTTCCCTTTTTGTCGGCTACAGATTTTTACTAACACTTTTCGAGCGCGCTTGTGTGGTGTGTGCAGTTTGGACTTTTTTCCATTCATCCCTCTAGGGCAAGCGCAAAGAAGCCATTAGAGAGAGTACTGGCGTCGTCTACATCAGGTTCCATTTGGAGCAGAAGAAAAATATATCCATTTCATCCGCTAAGGCATAGAATTGACCAAAAATAGAACTTTTGATTCCGCGGGGGTTAGTTGCTTTAAATGAAACGGGGACCCATTTCTCAAAACTAAAAGTAACTGAGGGGTTTTTCAACTCGCTAAAGCTTTTTTTTTTCATCGCTGCTGCATAAATAATATAATGGTTTTCTCTTTTCTCAGCTAAGAGCTCTTTTGGAGGTAGTAGATCTCAATAAATAATATTTTATCGGGAATGATTGCATCAGCTGGAGCCCGGAGGGACGAGCAGCATATGGGTAAACAATTCATTGAAAAATGACTAAGACGGAAGGCTCCTTTTCGGGATTGCTCGACCGTGTGGGCACCTGGGGTGTCGAGGGAGACCAGGCGAATGAATTGCGCTGAAAGTGTTATGCAGAGGACCTTGCAGGTTGTAAATTATTTTGTGTTAGGACATTGAAAAAATTAAAAGCGGGCAAACTTATTATTTTGTTAATCAAATATAATTATAGTGTGTAATTAATAGAGTGCCGACAGCATGGTAATTTGTGCACGTCTTTAATTTTAAACAACAGTATTATTCTGTTTACAAGCCATTTTCATAGAACAGTTGTTAAACCACAAAACTTTCTTCTCACGGCGCACCCAAATAAAATGACATAGTATCTCTCACCTATCTATTCCTTAATATAAAGACAGTTTCATAGAAACACACTCTCACTTGCAAAGATATACCAAAGAGTCAGAGATGCGACAGCTCACAGTGAAGGAGGAGAGGAAAGATGCAGACTCTGTTAATGGATTATAATCTTACAGAGTAAACGGCAAGAGTCGAGCCCGGGTTGCCTAGAGCTATCCTTTATCTCTACACAGCAGTTGCCCGACAATCACATCGTCTAAAAGTTCGCACCAACGACTCAAAAGCCAATCTCTATCGTCACCACTCCCACACTTCCTCAGATCCAATCCGTGTAGTATGTTGTTCATGGCTAGATATGGGAAGAATGTTGGGTTCCTACGCTGTGTGTGAATTGCGATGAGTCACACTTTCACGGAGAAAGAACATTCCACAGTCGGCGTTTACCTCCCTACGCACACCACCGTGTCTAATTTATACATTAGTGTTACGGATGGCCGGATACACTTATCGCTATATCATGAACTTACTCACAGCAGTCACATAATGTCTCCTGCGATTTATAGCATCCAAAATGCAGGAAACAGCCTCCTCACTCGCTCAGCTTGGCACATCTGTGTGTTGTGTAGGCATATAAAGGTCGTGTGCGATATATGGCGATTCTGGCGTCACCCCTACAATTGGCGCGAGGCCTGTGTGGGTCCTCACACTATCAGTTCGCGCCCTGGCGGCCCCAGTCTAGTATGGAGAACTGAAGAAGCGAAAAGCTCATCCGGCGAAACAAATAGACCATTTTTTTAGCCCTGTACCCTCATCACGAGTGAAGCAGCACAGAAACACAGTATGATGAAGGGAGAAAGTGAATAGCTAGGACATCGATGAAAAGGCGGAGAGCCTTACACAACTGATAGACTCTCACTACGGCTTGGGAGAGTTAGGGTGTTCATCGGTATTGCCCAAGAGAGTGCCGTGCGTCAACGGGGGGAACAGAGGTACAATTAAGGAGAAAAAAGGATGAAGATACCTCTGCTGTATTCATCCACGTATAAATGTCAGAGCCTGGGAAAAGTTCTTGAATCAGGAATCTAATTCTACACCAAAAATAATATGACACATATATAGTAATCATATAACAAAACATTTAAAAAAGAAGAAGCATCCTGCATTAAATAGGCTTTAAATATGAATTTATGTAAGATTACAGAATATAAAAGGCAACACACAAGAAAAAGAGAAAATTATATGATTTATGATTAGAACAAATCACACCAGTAGAGTGTCTTTAGTGGATCAGGAGAAAGAGGAGCCGATGAAAAGATAGAAGTAATGGGAAACGAGGGGGTAATTAGAAGAAAAGAAATTTAAAAAAAGATTGTGACATCGAGTGGACATAGACTTCAACATATAGAACTAGTCTGGTGGCGCGCGAGAGGAGGGAACGCTTCGAATTTCTTCCTAGACGAAACGTGTCCCCACCAAATATATTTAGGTTATGTCACTTTGCTCCAAGAGGGTATATTACTGAGAGAGTATTATTAACACACTTTTTTAAGTTTTACACTCGCACTCTCATAATCGAAAAAACTTTTGCGGAGACACAAGGTAGTAGGAGGCACGATGCTTATAATTAGTATTGGCTGAGCTTTTTGACAACATGTCTTTATATTAAAAATTTATGAGAGTCCTGTTTGCCTGCTGCAATGATACCAAATAAAGTGTCTCACACACACTAACTGGAGAAAGTACAAATGATGATGAGTAGATAGAAAAAAATCACGTTTCTCAACTCCCACCAAATGCCAACTCATTCCAGTTTATGGATTTTTTGTTCTGGTGAGAGAATCAAGTATTCTCGGCAACAATATTAAGACCGTTAGAGTATACACAAGAACAATATTTGATCCTATAAAAAAAATTCGCAACATTACAGTGCTGCGAAAGTGCCGTGCCCAAATATACTCATGACGGATTATATGAAGACAAATTTCTATTTTTAATTTGAAAGAATTTTTTTATAAAAAAGTTTTATATATCTAGCTCTCTCAGGCTGCCGAGATCTATTTGGTACATTAATGGACTTTATCTAACACGAAAATTCAAAAAATTTTTGAGAGGTGGGGAATTGACTTTTGCCACCAAGCTCTTATTTATTCTGCTAGATTGAATATTTAGAATATGATTAAAGAACAAAATTCCTAGATGCGTGAGCTATGATTTATCCTAATTGCCGGATACATACGAGTTAGCCAGTAAGGGAGAGCAAACAAATATGGGCTCAACATATCTGCGAGAGTAGTCATCACCTGGAACAGAGATTTTGCGGCTCTCAAATATCACCACAAGCTCTGTCCAACTACACACGATTTGATGGATATAGTGGTTTCGACTAAGCCACTAATATATAAAGAAGGTTTTATAATTCGCCCAAAAAAATCGGAAAAAACTAGAGCACAAGACTTAAAATGTGCTTCACGATACGATTAGCAGCAAGTTATGTGTCAGTGTTGTAATAGCAACTATTGCGCTGTTGAGATTCGAGACGTATATCACTACGTAATATTAAATATTATCACGACAGAAACCTCAGATTGATATAGCTTTATGCGCGTTGAGCTGTCACTATTTTTTTCTCTCGTGAAAGTGTGTTTAATTAATCACAATACTGACACACGAAGGAAAAGAGAGTATAAAATATAACACTTAAAGGTGCAAATAAGTTATATGAA
Source organism: Trachelipus rathkii (assembly GCA_015478945.1). Lineage (NCBI taxonomy): Eukaryota > Metazoa > Arthropoda > Malacostraca > Isopoda > Trachelipodidae > Trachelipus > Trachelipus rathkii. Next base: position 18,327 of record JABUQX010137497.1, on the reverse strand, counting down.
TAGTTTGGTTGTTATTTTTAGGGAACACACGAGTGCAATATATAACTCAAATAAAAAATAATAAATATCTTCTGCAAATTTATGTATATTGACAAAACATTATTACTCTCAATGTGTTATTTCATACTATAATAAAGCAGATTCAGGAAGGTGGAAAATATCGGAATTCATGGAGGCACTGTTTAGAACTTAAGAGGCTGACCACCAGGAAGTGTCAATATTTCTGTAGAAGTGGAGTTACGATATTGGATCCAATATGGGATTCCGGTGGGTTACGGAAGTCTAACTCTAGAAACTTTGTCAGTGGATAATCAGCGATGAGGGGTAGTTTTGGAATGGAAGTAACTGGATGAAAAACATTTGATGAGGTTAACATGGGTAACCTCGCGTTCCTTCGCTAAGGAGTAAGTTGAAGTAACACTGAGCGCTATTGGTCGGTGGGATGTTTGCCAGAGTTGGAGGCTTTATTTCCATTTTTCATCCCCTAGGAAGCGCAAGAAGCATCTTAGATGGAGAGACTGGGTGGAGTTGTTGTTAACGGGAACGAACCATGTGTCAGGTGTCGATAGTTTAATTGGGGCTAGAAATATGATTCCATGTCTCATCTCGCTAAACACTTAGGAATGGAGAAAAAGAACTTTGTGATTCCGTCATTTTTTTCGGTAGTAGTGCTAGAAAATGAATGCAAACGGACCCCATTGTTTCCCCCCAAAAGAAATACCAGTTAGTAAATATCTGTGAGGGTGGAATGTTTTTCAACTGCGTATAAAGCTTTTTTCAAGGCCATCGCTTAAGGAATAATGGATCTATATGTTGGCCACCTCGCGCTGGTAGTGAAGGATGCTTTGGATTGGGATGGTAGTTAAAGTGTCTCACGAGACATACCTAATAATATATCGGAAGATGCAATCAGCTGGATTTCGAGGGAGAGAGCATATGGAGTAAAACAAAATGAAAATGGACTGAAGACGGAAGGCTCCGCTTTCGGGATTGCTCCAACCGTTTTGGCACCTGGGGTGTCATGTGTGGGATGACGCAAATTGAATCAAAATGTAAGTTCCTGGTAGTACCAGGCGATTGAAAATTTCGCTGAAGTTGTATGCAGGATAGTGACTGACCTTGCAAGGATGTCTTATTGAGTAGAATGATAATTAAAAGGCTGGGAAAGGATGTTTCCTGAGAATGAGCATACCGAGGTTGGGTCATGGTGGGTGCCCGACAGATGGTAATTGTGCACCGTCAATTACAAGTATATCTTACAAGCCATTTTCATTTAGAAAGTTAAACCACAAAACTTGTTCTCGGCAATAAATGGACAATTATACAATAAATAAAATGAAAACAGATAAAATAAAATAACGATGACCGGAAAGGCCTTATTTCATAAGGAAAGGTAGTCCTTCCCCAACAACAGATCACAGGCCAGGGAGACGTTCAAACTATAATATATATATATATATTATACTCATACATAATATATAATGAATGCCTTATATATATATATATATATATATATAATGATAGCTTAGAGCCTAGGAATACGCCTACGACCACAGTAGCATTGGGAAGGTTATAATAGGTTTGGTTAAATAGTTATATTAAGTATTTTAATTCCTTAGTCTAACAATACTTATCAAAACTTATAACCTTCCTAACGCTTGGTAGTCCTAGGCTATATTCCTAGTGCTAAATCTATAATTATAAAAAAATTGATTATCACAAAAGTATTGATGCATCGACTGACTAAGCTGAAATATATATTTACTATAAATCCAAATTATTTGTTATTTCTATATTGTTAAAGAAATAAAATCGTAACACACAACTATATTAAAAATGGCGGAGTGCCCTTACGAACCTACGAGGGAAGCCGACTGAGGGCTAGGGATGCCGCAAGAGGACCGATATATATTTTTTTCGATAGTATCGAAAAAATATCGATGATATTTTTTCAGCCGATATATCGATATTTTATTTTCAGTATCGAATCAACGATATATTTTTTTTACTTCTAGAAATTTTAAGCAGTTTTCTTTTTTCATAAAATAACATTTAAGCAAAATGTGTGTATTTTTCAGGCGCGTTTGGATGATGGGGACATTTGTCTGACTTAGGAGGAGGAGGGAAGGAGGTCAGATGATCATACAAGAGAAGAAGTAAAGGCCTATAGCGGAAGAACAATTTTCATAAAATATACCTATTGCGTATTTTACTTTTCAAATTAGATATTTATAAAAAGTAATGAAGGTATACTATATAATACAGGACAATACTAGTTTTGATGTTAAGGTTAAATCTTTAATTAAATTTTAATTTAATCTGAAATTAGAAATGTTTAAGTTTATATGCGAAGATTTTCTACTTTACTCGAAGCTTTATTCCCTCTGTAAAACCACCTCCACTGCTAATTTAGGACCATGATTAGTGTTTACTTTAAAAAAGCACTATATATATATATATTATATATATATTAAGGTTGCTGGTTGTTGGTTATTGTTATTATTAGAGCATATATATATTTTATATATACATATGTTTGTATGTGTGTATACATTTGTGTATTTAAAGCTTTCTATATATATACACAAGTTACATATATATATAGTATTACAAAGATTAAGCATCTTGAGATCAAATTTTCTGTTCAAAATTTCTGTTCAAAAGTTGCTAAGTTAGGCTCTTTAAAAATTAGTTTAGTGGCAAGTTTCCGCACACTCCAGCTTCTGCCACCAAAGAATTTTCTCTAAAAACTTAACTTAACTTAACTTTTCTGAACTTAGAAATTTTTTTGAACTTAGAAAATTTTTTCTGGTCTCAAAATATGTGGGTCGCTGTCTACAGTATTACCATATAGATATCGATTTATAGATTTATACATGTTATATATATACCTATATATAAGAAGGATATTAAATATAAATATATATATATATATATATATATATATATATATATATAAATATATATATATATATATATAATTGAATATATGAGGACATGACTATATATATATATATATATATATATATATATATATATATATATATATATATACATGGGCGTCGCCAGCTTCCAAGCAAGGGGGGGGCAGCTTAAAATTTTAGAGCTTATATATATATATATATATATATATATATATATATATATATATATATATATATATATATATATATATATATATATATATATATATATATATATATATATATATATATATATATATATATATATATATATCTTTCTTCTCATCTTCCTTTTAATTCCCAAGACTGGGAGTAAGGTGCGTGACAAGCATCGGAAAAGAAAAGCAGTAGAAGAATATGACAAAAGTCGAAAAGAAAGCCCAGCCTTACCTCACCATTAATCTGTACCATTAATTAGTAAAAACTCGTCGCAGTCAGAAAATCCACCCTAGAGCTTCACGGGACCGCGACGGATCCTCACTATGGTAAATCGTCAAGTGTAGGGTTCATCCCCTGGCCAGGTGGGCCACAAACATACCCCCTCACAAAACCCCGCCATTCTCTCCTATCATGCACCTTTCTTCTCGCCTCTGCCAAACTCACATTTCTCTCCTGCAGACATTCCTTTACTGACTCAATCCACTTTTTCTTCGGTCTCCCAGCCGGTCGGTTCCCAACACACTCACCACTATACATCCGCTTAACCAACCGACTATCATTCATCCTTTCCACATGACCAAACCATCTCAACATACTTTCATTTATTCTCTCGTTTACCCCTTTCTTCACACCACACAACTCTCTAATACGTTCATTCCTCATTTTATCAATTCTTCTCACACCTAGCACGCCCCTAAGATTGTCCATCTAAACACATTGAACTTTAAATCTATACTTCTTATTCCAGACCATAGTCTCACTACTATACAATAACACAGGTAACAACATACCCTCATGCAAGACCCTAGCGCACTCCAGACTTAGTCCTTTTTACATTCACCAACGATTTAATTGCACCAGCCACCTTCCTGCCATTCACAACTTTCCTATTACACTCTGCATCATCCGTTCCCTTCTCATCCAACATATACCCTAAATATTTAAACTCAGACACTTGTTCCAGCTGCTCACCATCTAACATAACTTCACACTGAGGACTGTCCTCACTCACAACCATAACCTTACTCTTATCTACGTTTACTTTCAAACCCCTCCTTTTACACACCCTGCCAAATCTCTCTACCAATCCTCTCAAACTCTTCAGATTCGCCACACAGAACCAAATCATCCGCATATAATAGGTAGGGCACCCTCCACTCATCTCCATTCTCCATCATTCTAACACCATTTCCTGCCATCCCCACCTCTAATTCTTTCATAACCCCATCCATATACAAATTGAATATCCAAGGAGACATAACACAACATTGTCTCACTCCGCTATTAATTACTAAACCAATCACCTTTGACACCATTTATTCTTACACACACCTCACTATCCTCATACATACTTTTTATTCCATTCAGAAGCCTACCACCAACACCATATATCATTAACACCTTCCATAGAGCTTCCCTATTAACCCTATCATGCGCCTGTTGCAAATCCATAAAACCTAAATACAATTTATTCTTCTTCACTCATTTTCTCAATCATTTGTTTCAATGTAAAGATTTTATCCACACATCTTTTACCACTTTTAAACGCACCTTGTTCTTCACCAATCAGTCCTTCAGTCACTCGACTCACTCTTTCAACCAAAACACCAGCATATATCTTCCCTACAACACTCAATAAACTAATTCCCCTATAATTTCTACAGTTCCCTTTATCTCCCTTACCCTTATATAAGGGTACTATTACTGCTCTCCTCCAATCCCTTGGAACTATACCCTCCATAAACGCTTTATTACACAACTTCCAAATCCAATCAATCACGATCTCGCCTCCATTCTTGATCATTTCACCAGTAATTTCATCTATACCTGCAGATTTACCATTCTTTAACTTTCTCACTCTACCCATTACCTCCTCCTTGCTAATAACCTCATCCCCAAAATACCTATTCCTTCTTGCACCATCAAACCCACACACATTCACTATCACCTCTTCATTACTGCCAAAATTATGCAGATTCTCGAAGTGTTCTTTCCACACTCCCCTCACATCCTTTTCATCAGTTACAAAAGCACCATCCCTATTCATTATTCTAAGCAGGTTCCCCTTATTCTCATTCTTAACCTTTCGCGCTTCCTTCCAGAAGAGCTTCCTATTCCCTTGTAAGTCCCCATTCATCCTCCTTCCAAACTGTTCATTTACCTCTTCTCTCCTACGTATGCACCTTTTAGTATTTCTTTTTTCCTCCTTATATAATTCCAAGCATCTTTCTTTTGAAACTTCATCATTTGCTTTTAGTATCATATATATATATATATATATATATATATATATATATATATATATATATTTATTTATATATATATATATATATATATATATATATATATATATATATATATATATATATATATATATATATATATATATATATATATATATAAGAAGACATAAAACTAGAAACATTTGTATGGATAATTAAATGATTAATATTTTTAAAAAAATTATTTTATTAAAACAATAGAATATCAAATACAATATTGATGCAATGATGGAAAATTCCCAATATAGAGCAGTTGCAAAATTGATATTATTAAAAAAGTAATTTCCTTGGGTTCAACGCAAATTTATCAACTACTGTTTGAATAAAATAATCATAATTGTCAAACACAAATTTTCTGTGTACACTCATCATAGCCAGTCCGTTTAACCTGTCGTCTTCCATAGTACTTCGCAGCCAAGTCTTGATCCTTCGCAGAGTACTGAAAGTGTTCTACTGTACTGGTGGTGCATGGCTGGGCGAGTAGTATCATCAAAGCCTTTTTCGTCGACGAAAAGAAAGGTTCAGTCTTCTTTAAGACTTGGGAGACAACAAGATCTTTTAGTTCTTCACTACTCAGTTTCTTGTCCTTGTAAATTTTTACCAAAGTTCTAGCTCTTCTTCTATGCCTTCTAAGTGGTAAAAACTATAAAATGAAGCTGTCTTTTCCTTTAACTCATCGATTGTTTTGAGTAGCATGTGGAATGGATGTAGATATGTCAATACATAAGCAGGTGTATTTTCAGTAGAAAACCGTAATTCCAAAGAGGAGGTTATAGAATCTAGATACAGAGTTATTAAGGATCTTCTCCAGAACTCCGTAGGATTTGTTGCTGGATGGTTGCTGCGGTGCTGCGGTGCTGCTGCCTACCAAAAATCCGTGGTATATTCAGATAAAGTCCAAGTTGCTCGGCGATTTGAATAGCACTTAATAACACTTAATCGGTGATTTTTTCTTCATCTTTCCGGTGGCTCCTAACCATTTCCACAATATGTTGAATGTGCTGCGAGGTTTTGACGATATCCAAGGTCTTGGATTGGAGAGCATTTACAACTGGCTCTAACATCGCAGAGTACTTCGCGATCAATATCATAGCCATGATGAATGACGACTTACATGCCGCTGAATGTAACTGAAAAGCGCCTTTTCTTGTGGCCGTATTTCCTTCAATGGAAAGGATTTCTAATGCTTGCATCATTCGTACAAAGTGCTCCTTAAACACTCTGATGCACTTGTGTTGTTCAGACCATCTGGTCTGGCACAGGCTTGGGATGTTTGGCATTAATTTTCTTCTCAAGACCGACTCTCGAAAAAACGTAATAATGTCCTTTATAGTTCCCACAGTATTGCGGATTTCTGGTATTGTGTTCAAATTATTTACTACTGGATTTTGTTTGTGTGAATAGCAATGAAGAACAATGCTTTTTTATACTTTTTCCGCAATATTGCTTGACACGCCTCCTTCTTTGCCAGACATCGTAGAACAGCCATCGAAACCCAAGCCCACGTATTTCTCGGGATCCAGTTCTTCGGTCGTGACAAAATCGTCAATGGCTTTCGCAATGGTTTTTGCGTCAAGCGCTTTCAGTTCTACAAAGCCAATAAATTCATCTTTGACTTCATCGGACTCTTTGGATAGCCCTATGGATAATTGTTCCTTTCCAGAAATATCAGCGGTTTCATCTGCTAGTAAGCTATACGCGCACACTTCCTTTACCTTATTAACGATGCCTTCCTTTATAGTAGTACCACATAGAGAAATGATCTCATTCTAAATCTGAACTGATTGGTATGTAGCATTTTTCTTCCCCTTTTCAAAATGGTTTTTCAATGACTGATCTCCGGCATCTATTCGTAAGCGGCACAAATCTTGCAACACTCCCTCATCATGATGCTTACCCCGAAGCGGTAAATCGCGCGTACCAAAAAATGTCACACATGAAATTATTGAGGATAATATTTTTTTATTTTCTTCTATGATTTTCTTAGAATGCTGGTTAATTTGGATGTCTAACGGCACATCCTGTAGGAACAATCTTGAAGCTACAACAGAAATTTTATGCCACTCTGTGTTTGTATGTTCCTTACAAACCACATGAACATCTTTATATTTAGTGAAAGGTCTTATTATTAAAGAGCCTAGGACCCCTCTGACCGAACTTTAATTTGGTGGAAATAAAATACAAAACTTGCAAAATGTTCCCTTTAGGCGCCTGGAGTATGTCAGCCAAGGTGAATATGTCTCCAACCATTCGTAATTGAATTTCCTCTTTAAGTGGGTAGCATTTTCCAAAAAATTATAGGTCTTAGGTGGAATCCAACACTCTTTCAGTAACTGTTTCTTTTTCTCAGTCGAAATCATAGATGAATGTCCAACGTATCTACCAATGCCATTTTCGTGACTGTCATCTACTGAAAAGCTAGCTCCGAAATCTGGACCCATATCTTGACTCGTCGAGGTGCTGGGCCTGGGTGTGGGTTCTTCATCATGCGAAATATGCGAAGTAGGAGGGATTGCCTCTTGTGTAGTCTTAGTTGACTTATTGGTATCTTCTTCGTTTTCACCGCTACCATTTCCATTTTTATGTCTTCTTTTTCAAATTTACTGCAAACAATATATATATATATATATATATATATATATATATATATATATATATATATATATAAAAAATATATATATATATATATATATATATATATATATATATATATATATATATATATATATATATATATATATATATATATATATATATATGGTTCTACTACTGTAAATCTCTGCCACATATGGTCATAGGCTAATAATTTTATTAACATTCAAAGATGTTAACAGAAAAAATTAAAAGTATAGCAAATTATGTTGAAAACCACTAATTTCTGTGTTGTAATGAAAAATAGTTTTTTAAAAATGAAACTAACCTCATATTGAGGCATATGTTGATACATCATGTGTTACAAAATTCCTACTTTTCAGGAGTAAATACACAAAAATTTAATATAATATTTAAGGTAAAACGTACGTACCAAGGAATCTCCTAATATCCATGATCTGATGAAATTGAACTATAACTTTACACTGAGGCGGTGTTACGGAGTGATAATTTCAATGCTACTTTGAACCTTAAACACTTAATAAAGAATTGAGAATCCGACTGAGCACAAAATCTAGAATTTATATATACATATCAACATTAAAAATACATAGAATAAAAACACAGTTCTTATCTACAAATTTAAAGAGCATATAAAATGAGTGAGAAGACCTCGTATCGTCTAGAGAAATGTGAGAAATGACGATTGCAACTAGCCTTCGCCATATACTGTATATATATATATAGTATATATATATATATATATATATATATATATATATATATAAATTTAAAGATGCATACGAAGTGAAATAAAACCATTAATATTTATATATATATATATATATATATATATATATATATATATATATATATATATATATATATATATATATATATATACAGAGGTGGGCACGATCCGTTACTCCGTTACTCCGTTACTAACGGAACTACTTTTTTGAGTAACGGAGTAACGGACTCGTTACTTTTTCTTTCATGTAACGCACCGAATAAGTTCCGTTATTTTTTCCTCCGTTACTTTTTAGTCCGTTACATTTTGTTCGACTTTCTTTGAATATTGATAGCCAATTGACCACCCCGGTCAAGCTAAAAATTCCTTTTATAATATATATATATATATTATATCATTATATTATTTATATTATTATATATATATATATATATATATATATATATATATATATTATTATTATATATTATATTATTATATTATATATATATTACATATTATTATATATATAATTTATATATTACATATATATATATATATATATATATTATATATATATATATAATTATATATATTATATATTATATTGTTATTATATATATATATATATATATATATATATATATATATATATATATATATATATATATATATATATATATATATATATATTATATATATAAAAATAATATACTATTTATATATATATATATATATATATATATATATATATATAAGGGGAATCTGCATGGAATAATGAATAGGGATGGTGCTTTCGTAACTGATGAAATGAATGTGACTAGAGTGTGGTGGGAACACTTCGAAAATCTGCATAACATTGGCAGTAATGAAGAGGCGATAGTGAATGTGTGTGGGTTTGATGGTGCAAGAACTAATATGTATTTTGGAAATGAGGTCATTAGTAAGGAGGAGGCAATGGGTAGAGCGAGAAAGTTGAAGAATGGTAAATCTGCAGGTATAGATGAAATTACCGGTGAAATGATCAAGAATGGAAGCGAGATGGTGATTGATTGGATTTGGAAGTTGTGTAACAAAGCGTTTATGGAGGGTATAGTTACGAGGGATTGAAGGAGAGCAGTAATAGTACCCTTATATAAGGGTAAGGGAGATAAGGGTAACTGTAAGAATTATATGGGAATTAGTTTATTGAGTGTAGTAGGGAAGATATATACTGGTATTTTGGTCAAAAGAGTACGTCGAGTAACTGAAGGACTGATTGTGAAGAACAAGGTGCGTTTAGAAGTGGTAGAGGATGTGTGGATCAAATCTTTACATTGAAACAAATGATTGAGAAAATGAGGGAGAAGAAGAATAAATTGTATTTAGTTTTTTTTTGATATGCAAGAGGCGTATGATATGATTAATAGGGAAGTTCTATGGAAGGTGTTATTGATATATGGTGTTGGTGGTAAGCTTCTGAATGGAATCAAAAGTATGAATGTATGTATGTATTGTGGGAACACTTCGAAAATCTGCATAACATTGGGAGTAATGAAGAGGTGATAGTGAATGTGTGTGGGTATGATGGTGCAAGAAGGAATAGGTATTTTGGAGATGAGGTCATTAGTAAGGAGGAGGTATTGGGTAGAGCGAGAAAGTTGAAGAATGGTAAATCTGCAGGTATAGATGAAATTACCAGTGAAATGATCAAGAATGGAGGCGAGATGGTGATTGATTGGATTTGGAAGTTGTGTAACAAAGCATTTATGGAGGGTATAGTTTCGAGGGATTGGTGGGGAGCAGCAATAGTACCCTTAGATAATGGTAACTGTAAGAATTATATGGGAATTAGTTTATTGAGTGTAGTAGGGAAGATATATACTGGTATTTTGGTCGAAAGAGTGCGTCGAGTGACTGAAGGACTGATTGTGAAGAACAAAGTGCGTTTAGAAGTGGTAGAGGATGTGTGGATCAAATCTTTACATTGAAACAAATGATTGAGAAAATGAGGGAGAAGAAGAAAAAATTGTATTTAGTTTTTTTGGATATGCAACAGACGTATGATATGATTAATAGGGAAGCTCTATGGAAAGTGTTATTGATATATGGTGTTGGTGAT
>JABUQX010137497.1:0-5000 GCA_015478945.1 Trachelipus rathkii | reverse complement strand
GGCTCAACTTTGATGACTCAACTTTGATGACGTCATCTTTTGTGGTTCATCTTTGATGGTGTCAACTTTGATGACTCAGCATTATTGATGGTTCAGCTTTGACGGTTCAACTTTGATGGTTCCCAATCACCGTAAGGAGTGTCTAGGGGTGTTCTATTAGTGTTCCATGAGTATTCTATGAGTGCCAGGTGAGTGCCAATGAGTGCCAATGAGTGCCAATGAGTGCCAAGTGAGTGTCACATAGTGCCAACTGAGTGCCAATGAGTGCCAAGTGAGTGCCACTTTTTTCAAGCCTTTTCTAGCCTCCCCTGAGCCTAGAATAACCCTAATATTGGTGTCTACCCCTAGGTTATAAGGTATGAGGAATCGATTGGTGTATACTATAAGTTGCTAGGATGCTTCCTAGTATGAGTTAGCTTTTTCTAGCCTACCCTGATCATAGAACAGCCCTAATATTGGTGCCTGCCCCTATGTTATAAGGTATGATGATTCGATTTGTGTTTATTATAAGTTGCTAGACTACTTCCTACTATGAGTTAGCCTTTTTCTAGCACTTCTAGCCCGACAGAATATATATCTAAAGAGTTACACATTTGGGCAGTGAACGCAAACGTTTCCGAGTCCGCGTCCGCAGGTGACCCCCGCCGCGAAACCACCGCCGCGTGAGCCCGCAGGCGCAATATTTCCGCGTATCCGCCACCGCGTACGCCCGCAGGTTCAATATTACCATTTAACACATATTTCATAGTTGTGATATCAATGTAAACTATTCAAAGAATTTCTTTTCAAATATACTATGAGTCATTCATTTTTACTTCATACTTAAACATTTTTTATTAAAAAAATATACTTTACAGACCTTAAAGCAGTAAAACAGTAAATCAATAGCTCAATTGCCTAGCAACAAAGACCTACTAATCCCCTTGTTGCTTTACTGCTTTACTGCTTTACATCATATATTTATTAACATTATGTTTTCTTTTATATTTTTTATTTTTTGTTTTAATACTTTTTTATTTATAAATTGTAATGTAAGAATAAAAACACAGAGTGTCTGTTATATAAACATTTTATTTTACTAAAATTGTACGAAATTTTATTAAAAACATATACTTTACAGACCTTAAAGCAGTAAAACAGTAAATCAATAGCTCTGTTGCTTAGCAACAAGGGGATTAGTATGGCTTTGTTTTACTGCTTTACTGCTTTACTGATTTACTGCTTTACTGCTCTACGTCATATATTTATTAACATTATGTTTTCTTTTATATTTTTTATTTTTGTTTTAATACTGCTTTACTGCTTTACATCATATATTTATTAACATTATTTTTTCTTTTATATTTTTTATTTTTGTTTTAATACTTTTTATTTATAAATTGTAATGTAAGAATAAAAACACAGAGTTTCTGTTATATAAACATTTTATTCTAATAAAATTGTACGAAATTTTATTAAAAACAAATACCTTAAAACAGTAAAACAGTAAATCAATAGCTCTGTTGCTTAGCAACAAGGGGATTAGTATGGCTTAGTTTTACTGCTTTACTGCTTTACTGATTTACTGCTTTACGGATTTAATTAATCTCATTATTCATTATTCACTTGACGAGTATGGATGTGGAGAAATTTACGTTCCGAAGTCCGGCTACATGTCTTGTAGCAGGCCCGACAGGATGTGGTAAAACCTTTCTATTATTAAATATTTTAAAGGAAATGGAGATTTTTGAGCAAGCCCCTGTAAAAATAATATGGTGCTATAATGTTTATCAGGAAAAATTTAAAGAATATAAAGATGTTATTCAATTTCATGAAGGCATATATGATATTAGATCATTGGACAATATACACGGTCATAAAATTATTGTATTAGATGATTTAATGCACAAATTGAATTTGGAAATAGCAGAAGCATTCACCGTTTATTCTCACCATCTAAATATCTCGGTGTTTTTCATAACACAGAATATTTTTCATCAAAGTAAGCATATGCGAAGTGTTTCTTTAAACACCCAGTATTTACTGTTGTTTGGACAGAGAAGAGACATGAGTCAAATTAATGTATTGGCAACTCAAATGTTCCCCCTTCAAAGGAAAGAGTTCTTAAAAGTATATAAAGAGGTTACTTCGATCCCTCACGGTTATTTGATGTGTGAACTTCACCCTAAAAACACGTACAGAGTGTTGCTCCGTACCAACATTCTTCCCTATGAGAGAAACTGTATACATACCTGAATAATGAGTGCTCTAGTTGCAAAGTATTTACCTCTTATAAAAAAAATTTAAAAGCTGAAACCATCTGAAAAACGTAAACTGATTAGGGAGGATGAGAAATTCATCCAATGTGTATGTGAAGTCTGTTTAAATCTTATAAAAGGAAATGTTCCTTTAAACAGACCTCAGAAGGTAAAGCTACGTCGTTATAGAAACATCATTAAAAAAACTCTCCCTCAACATTAAAAATCTGAAAAATAAAAAGAAGTTACTACAGAAAGGAGGAGGTGTATTCCTACCATTACTCTTCTCCGTTATAGCTCCACTGATAACTAAGTGGATGTCCCCATGATGAAGAAGGTTGCTGTACTTCCATATAATGAGTATGAGAAAATGAAGTATAATAATACAGCAGCTGTACAGAATTCAATTCCTCAGATTCATCATTCACAACCTCTATATGGCCAGTTATTGCCGCACACTGTGCAAAATCCCCAAACACATCATCAGCATTCACAACCCCAATATACACAGATATTACAGCCCAATGCATCGACATTGCAACCTCTTGTTAATAAATATATGAGTTAAAGCAGTAAATCCTTATATTGTGAACGACTCATTATCTTTTCAGCAACCTCTACCTCATAGCTTATATGATCCTAAAGTTGAACAGATAACCAATTACGAGAAAGAAGTGTACAGGATATTAAGTTCAGACATTAACGTCAATGAGAAACGCATCTTATACCAAGATGCCGTACAAAAATTGATAGATCTTAAAGACTTGCATCTACATGCAGCACTACGTAATCCGATATCCGATGATGCAAATAAGCTACAAGGCCAAAAAGCTGAAGTGGAAAATGAAGATAGATTTAAAAATATCCTAGAGGAGAGCTTACCTATTAGAGTGCGTAAATCAGGAATAGCTTTATATAATATTTTAAAAGATCAATTATCTTTGAATGAATCAGGGCATTAGTAATTGATGATGAAATAGTTAAAGGTTCAAATATTGTGGATTTGATAGCTGATCTCTCACGTAACTGGAAGAAAGGTCCTGTAAAAGGATGGAATGAGATCAAACAAGAACTTCAGACTATTAATTTTCCCAGAACTTTAATCTTAAATACACAGCGATTAGCAGACTTGGATAATATCCCAAAGATGTCAAGACCTGATTCAAGTCCCTCAGGTACTTCTTACGCTTCAAATAAATTTAAACGTGTTACCAGAGGTAGAATAAGAAAAACACCTTATAATAAACCTAGTTGGATTAAACCGTAATTATGTATTATCATATATATATATATATATATTATGCTGTTTATGCTAATATTATAGTTGGTTATAGTTATATATATATATATATATTATTATATATATATATAGTTAAAGAAGTATATATATATATATATAGTTATATATATATATATATAAAGATTTATATATATATATATATATATATATGTATATATATATATATGTTATATATATATATATATATATATATAAGGCATATATATATTATATAGCAGTTATATATATATATAAATATATATAAATATATATATATATATATATATATATATATATATATATATATATATATATATATATATATATATATATATATTATGAGTATATGGTCGCTGTTGAAGAACCACCTTCATTAGCTGAAGACTAGATGATGTTGAAGAGAGTGAGCATTGTCGCGATGAATTGGCGTTTCGTCCATCGGTGGTCGCAGCCCCCTTCCACCAGACGCCACAGAACTCCCCCCCAGTGACAATGCCGCGAGCACACTCCGCTCTGCGCACCTGAAAGGACGTTGGTCAGCTGTCAGATGAGAGCCAGGTGTGCACACATTAAAGCCACTGAGAAGGCTTCGACCACTCTGTACTCTTACGTGCAGTTGGTCTGCACCTGCAGTGAGAAGCACAGTACAGGCGTTACAGGATGACCGAACCGAGCAGCGCCCAGCAGAAGAAACTTGAATTGATGTAATGCTGCGTTGAACAATTGTGGTAAAACAAACTCTACAACGAAATGTCTTACCACGGCGAACAACTTTGAGAGAAGATGGGATGCTGGCTGGTGTTCGTTGTGCCACTCCAGTGGCACTAGTCACTCTGGTGGTCACCAATATGAAGGGTGGTAAGTGAGTTGTCTTGAGAACCACCTTCATTAGCTGAAGACTAGATGATGTTGAAGAGAGTGAGCGTTGTCGCGATGAATTGGCGTTTCGTCCCGGGGGCTGCTTTGGACTCATCGGTGGTGGTCGCAGCCCCCCCCCACCACAAGAAAAATATATATATATATATATATATATATATATATATATATATATATATATATATATATATATAGAAGAAGAAGAATATATATATTTATATAGATATATATATTATTAGTGTTATATTTGTATACGCTATATGGTGTAGTCAAGTTTATATTGGTTGTTATTATAGTTAAGTTAAGCATATATATATATATATATAGCAGTTTTTATTAAGTATATATATATATATATATATATATATATATATATATATATATATATATATATATATATATATAGGCTTTTTATGCTGATTATTTAGTTGTAATGCTTGTGTATAAATAAATATGTTATTTTAGACCTTTTTCTTTAACCCTTTTGACTTTATATCACATTTTTGTGACATATATATATATATATATAGCGCTTACATGTGTGTCAGTAGTCAACATGGAGGCGAAGGAGCTGGTTGATAAGTATTATCAATTAAAGTGGCGTAATG
>JABUQX010137496.1:0-2500 GCA_015478945.1 Trachelipus rathkii | reverse complement strand
CTTCTAACTTTTCTATCTCTTTCGACGGTTCTCTCATCTCTCCTGTTGACAATATAAACATCCTTGGCCTTAACATAAACAAAAAAATGTCTTGGAAACCTCACATCACAACGGCTGCTAGGGCGGCCTCAAAGAAACTGGGAGTTCTGTTTAGACTGCGAGACTTTTTTTCCTCTTCCCAGTTGCTCCAGCTATACAAGGGCCTCATCCGCCCTTGTAAATACTGCTCTCATATCTGGGGGGCTCTGGTTTCACCCGGCTTTTGGATAGGGTCGAGTCAAAAGCCGGCTCATAAACTGTTCTGTACTTTCAGTTCCCTTGACCCTCTATCTTTGCGGCGCGGTGTTGGTGATTTATCTCTTTCATAGGTACTGCAGCTGCAGGTTGCCGGAGAATATCACTCGCGTACCTCCACCTTTACACGTCGCCCTCTTAGCACTAGGGTGCTGTGTCTGCACATGAGTTTTGTGTTGATGTAGGTAACTCCAGGCTAGTTCGCTGCGGTGCTTCCTTCTTTCCTGCCACATCTGTTCTGTGGAATTCTCTTCCATCTTCTGTGTTTCCTGCTGAATTTAATCTCCCCCACTTCAAAGCCTGCGTCTGTGCTCATCTGCGTAATTTGCTTTAGTTGTTGACTTCTGAGGCGTACAACACCCCCTCCTTGAATAGGGCTCTGCCCGTGAGTGGTGGTGACAACTGTAAATATATATATATATATATATATATATATATATATATATATATATATATATATATATATATAGTATATATATATATATATATATATATATATATATATATATATATATATATATATATATATATATATATATATTCCTCCTATCCCCATATTGGGTGAGGTGCGTATCATACACCGGAACAGAAAAGTAGTAGAAGAGCATGGCGCAAGTCGAAAGAAAACCCTTCCCCCTTTTACCGTCTCCTTTATACCCCCAGTGAGAAATCGTCGCAATCAAAAAAATCCACCCTGAGGCTTCACGAGACTGCGACGGACCCTCACTGTGGTATCTCGTCAATGTAGGGTTCATCTGCCGGGCAAAGCCCACAACTATACCTACTTTCACAAAACTCCGCCTTTCACTCCTGTTATACACATTTCTTCTCGCCTCTTCCAAACTCACATTCCTCTCTTTCAGGCATTCCTTTACCTACTCTATCCACTTTTTCTTTGGTCTCCCAGCGACGAGACCGAAGAAAAAGTGGATTGATCAGCTAAAGGAGATGCCTGGGATTGTGAGTTTAGTGAAACGGAAAAAAGTGTATAACAGGAATGAATGGCGGAGTTTTGTGAAGAGGTATTCCAATCATACTCACCACTATATATCCGCTTAACCAACCGATTATCATCCATCCTTTCCATATGGCCAAACCATCTCAATGTACTCTCGTTTATTCTCTCATTTATGCCCTTCTTCACACCACACAACTCTCTAATGCATTCATTCCTCATTTTATCAAATCTTCTCACACCTAACACGCCCCTCCTAAGATTGTCCACCTGACCACATTGTACCTTAGGTCTATAACTCTTATTTCAGGCCATAGTTTTCTGCAAAACATTAACACAGGTAACAACATAACCTCATGCAAAACACTAGCGCTTTCAAAACTTAGTCCCATCACATCTACCAAGGATTTAATTGCACCAGCCACCGTCCTACCATTCACAACTTTCCTACTATATTCTGCATCATCTGTTCCCTTTTCATCCAATATATATTCTAAATATTTAAACTTAGATACTTGTTCCATTTGCTCACCATCTAACATGACTTCACACCGCAGAATCTCCTCAATCACTACCATAACCTTACTCTTATCTACATTTCCTTTCAAACCCCTCCTTTTACACACCCTGCCAAACCCCTCTACCAATCCTCTCAAACTCTCCTCAGATTCACCACACAAAACCAAATCATCCGTATACAATAAACAGGGCACCCTCCACTCTCTTCCATTCTCCATTATTCTAACACCTTCCCCTGCTTCCAACCCCTACCTCTAATTCTTTCATAACCCCATCCATATACAAATTAAATAACCAAGAAGACATAACACATCCCTTCCTCACTCCGTTATTAATATTAAACCAATCACTTTCGACTCCATTTATTCCTACACACGCTTCACTATCGTCACACATACTTTTGATTCCATTCAGAAGCCTACCACCAACACCATATATCACTAACATCTGCCACAGAGCTTCCCTATTAATCCTATCATACGCCTTTTGCAAATCCATAAAACCTAAATACAATTTATTCTTCTTCTTCTCTCTTATTTTCTCAATCATTTATTTCAATATAAAAATTTGATCCACACATCCTCTACCACTCCTAAATGCACCTTGTTCTTTACCAATCAGTCCTTCAGTCGCTCGACGTACTCTTTCAACCAAAATACCAGCCTGTATCTTCCCTACAACACTCAATAAATTAATTCCCTATAATTCCTACACTTCCCCTTATTCTCCTAC
>JABUQX010137495.1:25000-27770 GCA_015478945.1 Trachelipus rathkii | reverse complement strand
CATATTCGTGTTTCCAGCGGATTTGAACAGCCTTACGAGCGCGCTCGTGTAGGTGTGTGAGCGCTCGCTCAAGTGTGTGTGTGTGTGTGTGGTGTAGGTGTGTGTGTGTATTATTATTATTATTATTATTATTATTATTATTATTATTATTATTATTTCAACCTAATACATTACTAATGCTGTTAATGCAGAATGTTATAATATGATACCATAAATTACTCTAATTTAGATATTTTGGCTTTTAAAAATAAATATATAATTCTTTTAATATTAATAGGTAGGTGCTTAATTGATGGTAGTTACATGCCTAACTTGGTTTCAAAGAATATTTACAAATGCTTTAACGTTTTGGGTGTTTGATTTGGTGGGCGAGTGTGCGTTGCTGAGGTGGTTTGGTTGGCGATTTCTAATGTTATTTTCTATGATTACTTGTGTGGATGAATTTATTTAATAAAGTGTTGCCTGGAGGGAGGTTGGAATGTTGTAGCAAAGGCTGGGCATCTTAGACGGTGCTTTGTCCGGTTCTGAAGGGGTGTAAAGAGTTTAATATGTTGGGGTAAAATTGTGTGCCTAATGTGCCCAAATAATTCCGTGGTGAGTATATATATATATATATATATATATATATATATATATATATATATATATATATATATATATATATATATATATATATATATATATATATATATATATATATATATATATATATATATATATATATATATATATATATTTCTTATAATGCACTTAGTATATAAATTTTTACAAGATAGATTTGATTAGCGTACTCCTTCCTGTTTACATAATTTGAATAACTGAAAGCATGTGAATAAGTTTTGTTTGAGAAACTCTGCTTTCCCTTTTATTAAATAATAACAATTAGTTCTGTGGCATTTCCGCAATTTCAATCTACGATATCAACATCTCCATTACAGGAAAAATGTTTCCTCTTCAAAACATATTCAAATTTATACATTTAATCATTAAAAGTAGTTTCTCAAAAATCAGAAGCATGTATGGAACAACAACAACAACAACAACAACAACAACAACAACAACAACATAGTAGTAGTAGTAGTAGTAGTAGTAGTAGTAGTAGTAGTAGTAGTAGTAGTAATGATAATAATAATAATAATAATAATAATAATAATAATAATAATAATAATAATAATAATAATAATAATAATAATAATAATAATAATAATAATAATAATAAATAAAAAAATACTCCTACTTAGCTCTCTCTCTCTCTCTCTCTCTCTCTCTCTCTCTCTCTCTCTCTCTCTCTCTCTCTCTCTCTCTCTCTCTCTCTCTCTCTCTCTAAATCATTTAAATTCAAATTATATTAAAACATCGGAACAAAACCGAGGCTCTTTTCGGGTTCTTTTATGTGACCCTTTAATAACATTCGAAAGTCTGCGTGATCTTCCTCATTCAAATTATAACAGGAGGTTATCAGTTTTATTATTATTATTATTGTTATTATTATTATTATTATTATTATTATTATTATTATTATTATTATTATTATTATTATTATTATTATTATTATTATCATTATTAAATAAGCTCTCAAAGCACAAAGTAGATCGCTGAGCTATTGAAATAGAATCACCAATTCAGTTTAAAAACAACATTTTGAGAAAGATTCCGTTTCCATAAGCATGCTAGGCATATATATATATAAATATATATATATATATATATATATATATATATATATATATATATATATATATAAATATATATATATATATTATACTGTATATATATATATATATATATATATATATATATATATATATATATATATATATATATATATATATATATATATACTTTATATATATATATATATATATATATATATATATATATATATATATATACATATATATTTATATAAGCGAGACAAAGCTTGTAGAGCGTAGAAAAACACGTTCTCCAATCACCTCATAAATTCTCATTTCGTTCATAATGGTCATAGGAACACTATTCAATATTCACTAAGCGAAAGTGTGTTTACTTCATTGACTCTGTTATAGACAAAATTTCTGGCCTCTTGCCATAAATACGTATAATAACTTTCATAAATCACCTTCCTAATATATGATATAATGACCATTTTCGTTGGCAGTTTTTACAATCTCATTCCATCTTTTATAATTCACATAATCATCTAACTCCTCCTTCCCGTACTGGGTGCTCTATGACTTGCAGGATATCACTTATGACCTGGTGCAGAGAAGGAGGGGACTATAAACTATGGGATTAGGAAAAGCAAGCTGAACCGATGATGTTCCTCCTCGCGTGTCAGAGGAGTGTGCCTCACTTCTGACTGGTTCAATATAGGTCTCATATGTACTTTCTCTAAAATCTTTTGATCTATTTAATTCTATATTCATTCTAAATTATCCGGTCTCACTCTCTTATGATCTTCGACTTTCGAAATTAACTTGTAGAACGCTCATATTTTATTACAGATCCTAGTCATTCATCCGTCCTTCAGAAATATGGAGTATGGAGAGTCTTACGTAGTGTTGTTTGATATATTCAAGGATTTGACAATGTATTTGACATTGAACGCTAAGCGTTCTTCATTTGGATTTGCTTATACACTTTTGTTGTCTATCTCTATAGTTATGTTTCAAATTCTTTCATTTCGACACCTATTCGTGGGATAGCCTCTTTATTGGTTGCCTATGAATATTGGTATTCTCTAGGGTTCTACCCTGTTCCGTTCTCACTCTCTTTTTAAACTTATATT
>JABUQX010137495.1:5000-17500 GCA_015478945.1 Trachelipus rathkii | reverse complement strand
TAAAGCTTTCTTTATATGCATTTTACAAATCTTAATTTGTATGAACTAATGTAAATTCTAGCTGTAATATTGCAATGTTTTGTAACATTGTTTACTATTTTGATATTATCTTAGTTATCGCCTAAAAGCTTTGTATTTGATGCAAATTGTCAGTTCTCGATCTTCCGCCTTTTTGTTAATCCCTCTCTCCCCCCTCCCATTCGACTCTCGCTGAAGGAAAGATATTTAATCGAATCGTTTACACAACTTATATTACGCATTAAGTTCTTCCTCTATTAATTATATATTATATATATATATTTATATGTATAAATATAATATATATATGTATATATAATATATAATATATATATATAATTATATATATATATATAATATATATATATATATATTCAAGATTTACAAAAGAGTATTCCATTTAATCACCGGCAAGCCAGCTGAACTTCAAAATATAGCTGAACGTGTAATTTAATAAAATATTTTATTCAAATCCAAAAACCAAGAGTTCTTCAAGTTTAAAATAAGTAATGTGAAGATATTATAGAGAATTGTTTCTCGAGGTTGAATCGGAGAGCTCACTAGAATACGTTAAAATATATTTCATATTTTGGTAACACTTTAAATTAAGTTTGTATTATAATTGTTAACATTTGTTGTTAAATTTAACATTTACTTACAGTATATAATTATATAATATTTGTTTTAATTGATATAAAGTTTCTTTATATATAAGATTATTAGTTAAATTGTATTATAAGTTTTAGAAATGCTTATAAAAGTATGAGTTATGCAAAAATATATTTTCTGTGAAATTATACGTAATTCTACTTAGTTGTTTTTTTTTTTTTTTTTTTTTAACCTTTTTCAGTAAATGCAGTTTTGTTTTTAAAGCTCTTTATATGCATTTACCATTTAATTTGTACGAAATAACGTAAATTCTAGTGTAATATGATGTTTTATAACATTTTGTACTATATTTTATATCTTAGTTATGTAAATAGCTTGTATTTTGATGCAAATTGTAATCTCGAATCTTCCCACCTTTTTTGTTCCTAATTCCCTTAAGAATTTAGATTGCATGTAGAACGCAGGATCATTATATATAACAAGATTTACAAAGATATCCACTCAATCACCGGCAAGTCAGCGAACTTGCCAAATATAGTTGAACGTGTATTTTAATAAAGTATTCTATTCAATCTAAAATCTGAGTTTTATTATCCTACAAGAGAGTCTTTAAGTTTAAAAGTAAGAAAGAGGAAATGGGATGTCAAGGAAAACTCAGAGCTCTCAGATATGTTAAATTATATTATATATTTTGGTAAAACTTTAAATTAAGTTTGTGTTTATAATTGATCTTAAATATAACATTTATTCACAGTATATAATTATGTAATATTTGTTTTATGATATAATGTTTCTTTTTATATAAAATTATTTAGTTAAATTGTATTATACTAGGTTTTAAATATGCTTATAAGAATATGAAAGTTAAGTCAAAAATATATTTTCTTTGAAATCATACGTATTTCTATTTAGCTTTTTTACCATTTTCGGAGTAAATGCAGTTTTGCTTTTAAAGCTCTTTATATGCATTTACCATTTAATATGTATATATATATATATATATATATATATATATATATATATATATATATATATATATATATATATATATATATATATATATATATATACGATATATATATATATATATATATATATATATATATATATATATATATATATATATATATATATATATATATATATATATATATATATATATATATATATATATATATATATATATACAGTATTTATATATATATATATATATATATATATATATATATATATATATATATATATATATATATATATATATTCTTTTTTATTTTTTATATATATTATTACCACATAGCCTCTTAATCCTGAGGTTATTGGTCAGGGAAGGTATTTGTATGGTTTCTGACCAAGTGGAAGGTGCAGGAATATTTAGGCCCGATAGCAGGCCCTGCTTCAGCGCGTCGTAGTCGGAATGCTTGCCACCGTAAGGCGTGGGTTCGCATCCTAGTACGCGGCTTTTCCAATGCGTGAAGCATGAGGAGAGTGATTTGTTTGTGGATAGACTGTTCTGTTGTATGTGTTGGCTATGGTTGTGATGTGTGTGTATTGAGATTAGTGTAATACACTATGCCGTAAACTGCAATACGTAAATATTGCAGAAAATCTCCTACTAACGACAATTTTTTGTGTCCGTTCACGTGGCCGAACTCGAACCCATACTGAGAGGGAATCTTGTTCTTAAGGCGAGCCAATTCTCCACCCACAGCGACACAAAGAGTCTATATATATATATATATATATATATATATATATATATATATATATATATATATATATATATATATATATATATATATATTTATATATAAAAACATATATATATATATATATATATATATATATATATATATATATATATATATATATATATATATATATATATATATATATATATATATTTATACTATATATATATAATATATAAATATATATGTATATATATATATATGTATATATATATATATATAAGTAGAAGTATCGAACCATAATTAATCGACAACAATCTTTAAAATTAACATGGTTGTGCAATGTGTTTATGAAACCTTTACAAGTTCCAACAGACCAAATTCTTGACTCTGTTCTCACGATTTCAATTCTGACTCATACAAGAAAACACTTCCATTTTGAACAAACAAACCTCGCCTAGAGACTGCATATAGAATGCATATATGCCTTTAAAAACTCTTCCACTAAGACTTAAAACTCTTTAACAAGACGATAACTTTGTTTTGTTAGCTTCGTACAAAATCAAAATATGTTTTTCTCGAACGTTCTCTGCACCAAAATAGATCGTGTCAGCTATGCACAACAAAACTCCCCCTTGCATTCTCTGTTCCCTCACGTTAGGAAATATTGAGGTTAGCTCGCATAATCATATTCAAAGCTTCCTCATTCGTTTCGCTAGAGCCAGGCCAAGCAGTTGAACTTTTGAATAGGATACGAAAGAATAGAGTGAAAGTAGAGTGCGTCTTTTGCCTGCAGCGAGAAAATATATTTCTCCCAAAAGTTACTTTTACCTACCCAACCCTTGTGTATCTATATAAAACATTTGTGTATATACATACTATATGGATATATATATATATATATATATATATATATATATATATATATATATATATATATATATATATATATATATATATATATATATATATATATATATATATATATGTTTGTACATACATTCTTTTTACCATTTCACATACTTTTATTTTAATGTATATCTTTCCCTTTGAAATATAAAAACAGGCAGTATATTTATTTATGCGGGTGCATAAATCATTTTCCATGGCTCCATAAGATTCTACTTGAAGCTTAGTGAAGGTAAATTGGCATTCTAATTTAGTACATATTATTTGTAACATCACAGCGGTGATCCAAAATTAATTGAGGTTATGATAAGTGAAAATGGGTCATTTGAAATATTTCTATATTTTCATTCATTTTTATAATAAACATATTGTGGTTTTAATTGGTGTTATATATTAAATTAATTATTATATTGCAATTACTTTGTTAATGAGTGCAACATTTTTTATAATTATATATATTTTATTATATTACTTTTATAAATATATTCAATTTCTTAATTTTGTAAAGTTCTGATACATGATTTTTAACTCCGCATTATTGTACTGTAATTTGTGGGGACATTTCATTTATTTCGAAATTCTTTGTTTTGAAACAGGTTGTGTGGATTGGGTCCCATGTTGGGACGAATTTGTTGTTGAATTTATGTTCCGAGGTCTTAAATGCTTCCTACAAATAAAGAGTAAAAGGCAGTACTTTTATTCATGAAACCCCTCCACATAGAGAGTCAGATGTTGCAAACAGTTTTACAAACTGTCGCCCTAGCCTAGGATGAAATTCTGGCCTTCCACAATTACCAGAATTGGATGGAATCTTCGTAGTAGTCAGATGCAAACAGCGCAACAGCCAGCAGCTCAAACAACAACCACCCACAACCTTCACTAAGGAGCCAATACATGGAAACAAGGTATACAAGTAAGACTTTCTAATTAAAAAATACATTTTTTTAATTTAATTTAAAGGGAAGAGTTTCCCCAGCTGAACAGTCAACGGTCGAGAGACAGTCTCTCCCATTACTCAGCAAGCAGCCAAGCGGAGGAAAGGGTCCTCCCACAACAGCTTCACAAAGGAAGCCCCTAGCCAAGCGGAGAAAAGGGTTCTCCATAAAATAGAAAAAAAAAAAAAATCTTTCTTACCCCTTCCCCCCCCCATTGAAATATACAAACATTTTAAAAGTTGCGCGCGCAACACTATTAAAAATAAATGATACAATTGTTATAATTAAAATATTTTCTTTTGCATGCTTATGTAAAAAAGGTTGTCAAAAATATTTTAATTTTAAGTATTTTTATTTTTTCTGAGTGATCATTCATAAATTGGTTTTTATGTAGTTGATAAGATGTTTTATATTTTATAGCTTTGGTTCCAGAAAAGTGTGTAATTTTAAAGGGTATTTTAAGTGTGGTATATTATTGTCAGAGTTGACAAAAAATTTGTGTAAAGTGCTAATTTTTAAGTTGATAACGGGTAGAAGTAAGTCTTATCAATATTGATTTTCCAAACTGTGTTTACTCTTTTTTCTTAAACACTTTCTCTTTAATTAACCTTCCATTCTCTAAACTTTAGTAAAACTATTCTCACTCAGAAACTTAAAAATATATATATATATATATATATATATATATATATATATATATATATATATATATATATATATATATATATATATATATATATATATATATATATATATACATAGAAAGAGAATGAGAGAAAGAATTGAGCAAACAGACACAGACCGATTGGACACAGATAAGACACACACACACACACCCATACCCACTCGCGCATGCGTAGAAAAGCGTATAACACACATCTGAAGGTCAAACGTAACGTAGCGAACGAGAGAGAAACATAGAGATGAAAAGATTATAGATATTGCCATTTCTATTTTATTCCGTTTAGAAAATTTTATTTCACGTTTTAAGCCAGCGTATATATATATATTACGAGATATATATATACAGGGGAACGTTTAGTAGCTTTTTGGGGAAATAAGAAGTTTTTTTTTTTTTTAAAGATTAAAGTATCTTTTCTTTTCGTAAGCCAGCTTATATATATATATATATAAATTTCAGTACAAGCTCCAGTTTTTTTTTTAAAGGCAAAGCATATATATACAGTCAACGAGACTGCAGTGTTTTTTTTAAAGCAAGCATATATATATAGTCAGCAGAGACTGCAGTGATTTTCAAAAGCAAACATAAATTATATATATATATATATATACAGAGATATATATATATATATATATATATATATATATATATATATATATATATATATATATATATATATATATATATATATATATATATATATATATATATAGTCAACGAGACTAAAAGTGTCTTTATTAGAAAGTTTTGGCAAATCGAACAAGACTAAGTGTCTTCTGGTTTATGATTAACATTTTTTAAAAACACTGATTAAAAAATTGTTTTTATATGGTTTTAGAGAGAGAGAAATAAAAAACTCATTCGAGAAGCTTACGTAGCTTATGTTTTTTAACTTAACCATTAAAAAGATTTTGTGTTTATTTTAAGACGAGCGTAATAATAATTAAACAGTGATTTTTGTGGTGGCGTTTTAATTTTAATTAACTTCATTTTAGCGATAGTTTTGGTTGTCTCTAAAAAATTGTTTGTCCTTTGAGAGATGGCGACGAAGCCCGTTTCAGATGATGAAGAGGTGATTAGAGATAGAGGGGAGAATAAAAAATAAACAGAGGGGGCAGCTCCCTCCAGGAGAGGTACCCCCTAGACTCAACCTTGCACCTAATTTCTCTTTAAAACCCAATCCTCGAGCAGAAGAGACTGCCCGGAGGGACAGCGATCAAAGATTTTCTCAGCAATCAACTCTCTCAGACAACACAATAAACCCATCAGCGAGGCCAGGTACAGAACCTGACACGACTCACCGAAGATCCCAGGCGAATTGGAGCGGTGAGGGTAATTATTACGCCCGTAACTTAAATAGGAATACATGGGAAAGCACAGTAAACTCTCCCATGACTCAGCCAGGTTTAGACAGTCGAACATTCGACCCCAACCAGATTTGGGGTCAGGGCCCCGCTCCCACCGAGCACACGACGACGCAGCCACAGCAAGGGAACGTCCCTTGGGGATGGTCTGGTGGACATCAAGCACAGATGTATGCCTCTCCAGTACAGAGCAGACAGGGTCAAGGCACCCATCCACCCCAGGAAGGGTATAATGCAGCATCTCAGTCCAATCCAGCCCCCCTATACCAATCAAACTTATTTAGCACAGCCTTTCCTCCGGAGGATCTCAAATTGTTTGGTTTAAACCTGAATACAAAGGTTTGGCAAGGGATTAGCTTTAACGAATACGTTTCAACGCTACATGAGAGGTTAGGCATGCTAGGCCCGTTAACAGAAAAGCGGAAAATATCCTTCGCAAAGTCGATGATATCTAGCAAACTCGAATCAGAATCCAGAGACTATCTCTTACACGATCCGACTCTCTCTAGTTGCACAAGGTTGGAAGATTTCCTCTTGCAGTTACGCATCTTTTTACAACCAGACAACAAAGACACGATTTTTGATCTTCTCTTGTTATGTCTTATCAGAGAGACAAAGACATGACATTTACTGCTTTTGTTTTGAAATTAAAAAACACCTTATGGAAGTATCAAGTGAAACTCTGCGAGATTGACGCCACAGCAGGCTTTACTTCCAAGCACATAAATATCATGGTAACTACCAAAGTATTAGAGAATGTGAGAGATAGGAGAGATGGTGAAAGACTAAGGGAAAAAATTTTGAAAGTCTTTGATGCAAACATAAGCATAGTAGAGCTATTAGAGAGATTTGCACAAATTTCCAGAGGAGCTTTATTCAAAGTTAATCAAAAAAGACAGACAGAGAATAGAACTACTAAAGTGTTTATGGCCAGAGGTGAGCCAGAAGGCCAAAGAACGACTGAGAATGGTAATTCTCAAAGGAGATCGAAGAGATCCTCCTACAGACCGAAATATGAGGCTAAAGAAAAGAAAGAAGCTAAGACAGAATTTGTTTCCCGAAAGAACGGAGGAGTTTTTAAGAGGTTATCCGAAGAAGAGCTAAGGAAGCACGACTGGTGTTTTGAATGCGAATGCGTAGGGCACTCCGGAAAGACATGCAATTGGAATTCCCCATACTGCCGCTATTGTAGGAAGTCCCACCGAAGAAAAACAACCGCCGCTTGTAAGGATGCACCTCCGTGGAGACCTACCCCCGACGTAGATCAAATGGTAATCCCCTTTAACAGTGCAGAAGATTTCGAGAGGAACTTAAAAGCAAAAGAAGGGAACCAGAAAAGTCAAAGGACTTCCGCCAGTAATAAAGAGGAATACGAACCTCACGTGAAGAAAAATACGAGAGTTTATCTAGCCCAAGGACAACCGCTGGATACAGATCCTAGCAGGAGGAAGAGGAAGAAAGAAGACGACGAAGAATCAGATATGTAAACAACTTCGCCGCTTAGAGTTCGATTCCTTAAAAATATATATATAATATATATAATTATATATATATATGTAAATAAATATATATATATATGTATAATATATATATATATATATATATACTCTCTCTCTGTTATATATTGCGTAATAAATAGATGTGCTGAACATATCGGATAACTCGATAGCATGGCAAGAAGCTCGGCCCAAACAGCTAACAGTTTTAAGTGGAGAGAAGCCACAAATTTCTGTGCATTTTGTATTTCAGAACCAATTTTCAGCCACCGACAGAATTATCCATTTATCATTTTCGGTTTTGGATTGTAATAGGGAGAAAATAGCGTTTAAAGTAAGCAGGCGACAGTACCTATTTCCTCAAAAGCACTGCTGTTGAAGTAACAAGAAGTTTAGATTAGGTGAAATACAAAATTTTAGCCATATATATATATATATATAATATATATATATATATATATATATATATATATATATATATATATATATATATATATATATATATATATATATATATATTTTAATAAAATAGATCTATATACTATATACATATTTAAAAAATCATAGGAGGGTAAGCATATTCCTCCATAAAAGAGACTTGAGTTAGTTCATCTCATTTAGACAGATGTTACCTAACGACGCTCTGATGATCAGGTCCTTTTAAGGGATGTTACTCGTGGGCCGAAAGTTTCCCCGGTACTTTCCCCTTAAAACCCTTGAAACAATCAAGCGGGTCTCTGGATGTTCAGGATATGATTTTCAGTCAGTTTTTAGATAAAGGTTTAAATTTTGCTCCGAAACTGTCGGAAGAAACAGGAAGCCCGTTTCGAGCGGCACCTATCGTTTTTTTTATATTTTTATTGAATTGAAAAGGGAACCGATAACTAAAAGTAAATCATAGCTCTGTTGAATGCAATCCTTCGTAAAAAGACTTGCGTAATACATCTTATTATGTTTGATGTTACATAACAGTGTTCTAAGGTAGTAACCGAACCGAGTCTTCAAACGGAAAAGACTTAAGTTATTTCATCTCATCATGTCTGATGTTGCGTAATAGCGCTTGAAAGTTAGGTCCTTTAAAGGAAGTTACCAGTTTTTGGGATGATGTTTTCCCCTGTGTTTTTCCAAAGTATCCTAAATAACCAAGCCAGTCGTTGATTACGTTGCGAATGTAGCCAGATGTACCATAGCGTTGTTTACTATGTTTTTATAGTTAGCCGCTCCATTCTTTTAATTTTTTAATATAAATTTAAAAAAAAAACAAAGGTTTTAAATAACAGTTTATTTCATAAACTTCGTAAAAGGAGACTCAAACGATTGAGACAGCCTCTCCTAAAGCAGATAGATAAGGAATTTATACCGTTATTTTCCTACAGCGTTGATTTAAAAAACGTCCAATGAACAGATTTTTGATGATAACATTTTTTTTTTGATTTTTTTTTCTTTTAGATTAGTGAAAGTATCTATTTTTTTTAGAGTAGCTTTCAAAGATGTTCCGATGAACACGTTTTATGTAAATATAAG
Organism: Trachelipus rathkii; assembly: GCA_015478945.1. Classification (NCBI taxonomy): domain Eukaryota; kingdom Metazoa; phylum Arthropoda; class Malacostraca; order Isopoda; family Trachelipodidae; genus Trachelipus; species Trachelipus rathkii. Next base: position 8,275 of record JABUQX010137495.1, on the reverse strand, counting down.
AATCTTTCCAGATTTGGAAACACGTTTTTTTTGCTCTCTTGATATTTTAAAATATCGAATTTAATTTTAAAATAACCTAGTTTTACCATTGAGAAAACTTTTGCCAAACGTTTAATTTCTTTTGAGCATCGAAGGAAGAAACGAAAAGCATTTAGTTTTGAACTTAAAGCATAAGTTTTGTATATATTACTAAGATTAGTCCGCATTAGCTTCATAATTATAATCGCGCTTATTATTTTTTTTTTTACAACAATGTGTTTCTTCCGTAGGGGGAACAAACCAATTTTAGAAATAAAAACAGGATAAAACAATTTTTAAATAAAAAAATTTATATATGAAAAAAAAATAATAATAATAAGGATATAAGTCTACTGGTTTAGTATATAGTTGTTTTATATTGTACATTGCTTACTTATTTGTTTTAAGCACAATTTTAAAGATGTACTTCAGGTTAGCTACCGCCGTTGGTGAAGCTATTTCAAGTTGTGTTTAGGCAAAAATCAAGAGTTTCTTGCCAGTTGGCTAAGGGGAAAATATATAGAATGGTGGCTATATTTAAAAACCTGTTTGGCTGACGTAGTGAGCATTTTTGTGTGGGTGCTCCGGAAAAATGATGTAAGAAACAAAGGTTGCCGCCGGCGCATAAAGTACATCCTAATAACATATGAGTAAGGCAGATTTTAGTAGGTTTAGTCTAAAATAGATGAATAGTCTTAAAAGTAATGTAACTTAGTATTTTTAAGATTTTTTCCGAAAATAGTCTTACTTTTAAGAAGATATTATCAATTTCATATAGACTCTGTCTATGATAATTTGGTTTTATTTTTTTTAATTTTTAGAAAAAATATTCTTAGCATTCACCGCTACGAGTTTACAATTAAGTCAGTAATTGCTTTGTTTTAACTAACCATTAACTTTAATGTTTACCGTTTTGTTTTGATTAATCTTAAAGTCTTATCTGATCATTTGATTAATCTGGCGACCATTTAATTATTAAAAACTAACCTTTAGTATTGATCTAATATTTTTCTTTTAAGTAGTTGATATCAATTTCGCGATATTAACATTATTAACATTTGCTTTAATTTTTTTTGAGTAGTTAGTATCAATTTCGCGATATTAACATTATTAACATTTGCTTTAATTTACATGATTAATTTTAAACTAGGTTAAAGCAACGCAAAGTAACAATTAAAACCGCCTCTAATAAATAGTTTAAAAAACTCTCTCAACATCTTAAGAAAGAAAAGCGTTTTAAAAATTGACCGTAGGGAATAAGAAATAGTTCGGACTACCGTGCACCACTGGTATCCACTTACCAAATTTTTAGATTTACACTACACATCCGCAAATATTATACCTCAGACTTATCTTGTTTTCCTACTTTGTTTTAAATCTATCAGAGTTTAGCATGTAACTCTTCTGGACAGTTTTCTTCATGTTCCAGAATCTGTAAACTCAACCATGTCCTTCATCCTGGAGATGCGAGACTACCATCTCGATGGATGCAAGATATGTGCTCTTCTTTAAACAGAATGCACACCCATGTTGATTTATTCAAATCTTTCAGATAAAGATTCCTTTCTTAAAGGGGGGTCCTTTATCGGAATTCAGTTTTGAATCCAAAACAATAATTAAAATCAACATGATTGTGCAATGTGTTTATGAAACCTTTACAAGTTCCAACAGACCAAATTCTTGACTCTGTTCTCACGATTTCAATTCTGACTCATACAAGAAAACACTTCCATTTTGAACAAACAAACCTCGCCTAGAGACTGCATATAGAATGCATATATGCCTTTAAAAACTCTTCCACTAAGACTTAAAACTCTTTAACAAGACGATAACTTTGTTTTGTTAGCTTCGTACAAAATCAAAATATGTTTTTCTCGAACGTTCTCTGCACCAAAATAGATCGTGTCAGCTATGCACAACAAAACTCCCCCTTGCATTTTCCATTCCCTCACGATAGGAAAAATTGAGGTTAGCTCGCATTAGCTTTCTCATTCGTTTCACTATAGAGCCAGGCCAAGCAGTTGAACTTATAAACGGATACGAAAGGATAGAGTGAAAGTAGAGTGCGTCTTTTGCCTGAAGCAAGAAAATATATTCTCCCAAAAGTTACTTACATTACCCCAAACCCTTGTGTATCTATATAAAAACATTTATGTATATATATACTATATATATATATATATATATATATATATATATATATATATATATATATATATATATATATATATATATATATATATATATATATAGTTTGTACATACATTCTTTTTACCATTTCACATACTTTTATTTTAATGTATATCTTTCCCTTTGAAATATAAAAACAGGCAGTATATTTATTTATGCGGGTGCATAAATCATTTTCCATGGCTCCATAAGATTCTACTTGAAGCTTAGTGAAGGTAAATTGGCATTCTAATTTAGTACATATTATTTGTAACATCACAGCGGTGATCCAAAATTAATTGAGGTTATGATAAGTGAAAATGGGTCATTTGAAATATTTCTATATTTTCATTCATTTTTATAATAAACATAAGTGGTTTTAATTGGTGTTATATATTAAATTAATTATTATATTGCAATTACTTTGTTAATGAGTGCAACAATTTTTATAATTATATATATTTTATTATATTACTTTTATAAATATATTCAATTTCTTAATTTTGTAAAGTTTTGATACATGATTTTAACTCCGCATTATTGTACTGTAATTTGTGGGGACATTTCATTTATTTCGAAATTCTTTGTTTTGAAACAGGTTGTGTGGATTGGGTCCCATGTTGGGACGAATTTGTTGTTGAATTTATGTTCCGAGGTCTTAAATGCTTCCTACAAATAAAGAGTAAAAGGCAGTACTTTTATTCATGACATCCTCCACATAGAGTGTGTCGCCGGATGGCTCCAAAACGACACATTCTATATATATATATATATATATATATATATATATATATATATATATATATATATATATATATATATATATATATATATATATATATACTGTATATATATATATATATATATATATATATATATATATATATATATACCTATATATATATATACTATATATATAATTAGTGGGTAAAGGCCAGAAGCATCAGAGTTGTTTTTAAAAAATTGGAAACCAGGGTCGAATTGAAATGAAGCCTGACATGCTCCGTTACGCAGCGTTTGAAATAGTGCAAATCAAAGGTAGTTGGAAAAATAGATAAATGGAGTGTGTTCCAGACTTTATCAGTGGA
>JABUQX010137493.1:25000-30026 GCA_015478945.1 Trachelipus rathkii | reverse complement strand
CGAATGAAGAGAAGAGAGGAGCAAGATTGGAAGAGGTGAAGGAAATGGGATGATTAACGAAAGATGAAGGAATTTGATCCTAGAACATGAACAAAAGGAAATTATCCAATCACATGTTATGAAGAAGGGTGATGGAGATGAGTGAAAAGTGATGACGTTTAGGAGGAAAGGAGAGAGGATAAATAATAGATCGGTACTTATATGTTAATATTTAATCTGAAAGGAGGAGTTTAGGCGACGCAGACTAAGAGATATGAGATGGAGCAGAAAGACGATCAAGATAGATCGTACTTGAATTAAGGGAACGGCTGGTTCGTTGTTACTTTGACAGTATAATGATCTACACTGAAAAAAAGTAATGAAGCAAGGAGAAAGAGGTTGATAGTGGGAAGAAATTATTTGCAAGAGGTAGGACGATATGGAGGGCAAGATTTTAGACTAGGTATGGTTAGTTACAGAAAAGGAGACGAAGAAAGTGGGAAGATATGGAAGCAAGATTAGTTGTAGAAAGCGTTTCATATGGAGAAAGGAGTTCTTTAAAACGAGATTGTGAAGCTTTCGACATTTTTCCATAGAAGAGATGAAGATAATACTAGCCTATATATGAACGAATGGCAGGGAAAGACCGTGAATGTGAAACGCATATTTGCAAGGAAAGTGATGGGAGATGATGAAGATTGATAAATACCTCTATTTGAGCAGTCAAACCCTTTAAGTTATGGAAACAAAAAGACATGGTATGGCTGAGGACTGCAGCCAGAAATGGTACGAGAGTCGTAGTGCGGGTTGATGAAAGTTGGCGGTAAGAGGAGTAAAATAGATATATTTAAATGGGAGAAGAATGGTGAAGTTTATGAATAATGGGCATCATGGACATTGAGTCCCTTCTTAGAGGTTATAAGAGGATGGGTTAAGATTATCTGAATGTTGAAGAAAGAATTAAGTGGAAGGCAAGATTGAGGTTATTGATTTGGAATACGAGTAATGGCAAGAAAAGCTGATGATATGTATTAAGTAGTAGTAGTATGCTGAGATAAGTTAGTAATAAGGAATTTAAAACAAGAATAAAAGGGTATGGAAAGTGTGAATGAAGAAGATAGTGCTTGTATAGAATCTGTTGGAAATAATAAATCCGTTGTCACACGCTACTCTCTGGATTAAGATTTTGAGGTGAGTTTTAGGAAGAGATATATGAAACGAGGTATTACAGGTAGAAAACTATACATGGGATTAAATAAAGTTGCAGCAAGGGCAAAGAAGAAGTGCAAAGATGAGAGATACTAGCTTAATAGAGGAAGAATGCGTTTGAGGGTCATATTCAGATGTTCCATTTGGAAATAAGGTGGAGGTAGATCGATATGATATGCATTAAGAGTAAACGAACGTGTGAGCGAATACTTGTCCATCTATATAGGAATCTACGTGGCTAAAGATTTGAAGTTCCACTATTGTCAGCGCACACTGGCATCGGTAGGTTACCGAGTGGGGGCAATTATTAAAGTATACTTGGAAGAATTAACAGCAAATAAAATAAAATTCAAATGTAATAAGCAATGATGACTGCAGAGGTGCTTAAGGCTAGCCATCAATTCTACAAAAAGGTTAAGAATAGTGCATAACTTGGATAGAATTAGCGAATTAAAAGAGGACAAATGGAACATGGTGTAGTTCAATTCAGGGTTGGTGAGCGGATTCAAGAATTACAAATTACCGCAATGATTACCAAGACATACAGGAAATATCTGTTGAATTGAGGAAAGGGTGGGATGTATTAGAGGGACGTTGAAAAGACTAAAGTTAATTATAAATACTATGATTACAGATACAGGTATGTAAATTGGACGTTCATCGGGGCATGTATACATATAGATCGTGTTAGATGTACTGTATTTAAGCTAGTTTTTATCCTGTGCTTTACTTTTATCAGTTTTTGTACAGAATTCGGATACCAGATTGGCGATGATAAGTCTCTTGATATTAACAGATTATTGTATATAATGCTAGTTTTTATGACTATTAAGAAGAAATCCTCAACCCTGGTTTTATTGTTTTACGCTGTTTAATGGACTTTTTGTTTTAAGGGAGAATTTTCGATGTCACTTACATGTTATAAAGGACTGACTTTACCTAAACGTATTGTATTACTTTTTGACTAATAGTTAGTCTTTCGGATAAAAATGAAGTTCATAGAACTTTAACAGGATATTCTCTTTAACATAAGACTTTTATAGTTGATGTATAGACTATTTGTTCGTATACTATAAAATATAGTATATTATTTGTATATTATATGATATCATTAAACATTATATATGTATCTATATAGATATATATATACTTATATATATATCTACTATATTAACTATATATATAGTTATATAATATATTATTATATATATATTATAGAGTATAGACAGGCAAAATAGTAAATCGTGGGTAAAGATGGAATTACCTGCTGAAATGATCAAGAATGAAGCGAGATGGATTGACTGAATATGAAAGATGTGTAACAAAGCGTTTGTGAGGGTATAGCTCGAGGCTTTTGGAGAAGGCAAAGTAACAGTAACATTTTATATAAGCGGTAAGGAAGAAAGAGAACTAGTGGGCTAAGAAGGAAATTAGTTTCTATTAAGTGCTGAAGGGAGATCTAATTGCTGCATTCTGGAATTGAGAGATGAAATTGTGAATTGAAGAGAACATAGATGGAGAAACAATGGCATAAGAGTAATAGGAATGATCAGATAAGAATACCAATTAGAAAAAATGAGAGGGAAATGAGAAACTATATTGTATGCTGAGTCTTAGGCTTACCATATGACGAGATTACATTAGGGAGTTCTTATGGCAGTGCTAGGACTATACAGGTTGTGGAAAGGTTTGTGGAATAAAAGTGTACGTCGGATAGTGCAAGCTTGTGTAAGAATAATGGATGGAAAAGGAATGATTTATTTGATAGTGAAGAGGCCAGAGGTGTGGTATATGTCTTCTTGTTAGCTAGTTTTAATGGTACGGATGGATGAGGTGCACGGAAAGTTCAAGAGTCGGTGTTAAAGGGCTGTGTTAGGAATGATGGAGAATGGACAGCAGAGCTTAGGGCCCTGCTTATTGTGCGCTGACATTGTTTTTTTTTTTTTTTTTTTTTAATGGCTAATCTGAAGAAGAATTGATAGAATTGAGAATGAAACGGTTTGGTTTATGGAGTGTTTTGCTTGAAAGTAGTTTAGAAAGGAGTAGGATGTGGCTAGAAGAGGAGGGAGACGTTCGTGTTGTTGAAAACATGTTGAATGCGTGGCTTGAAACAAGTTGTTTCATATATCTTAGACATATGCTTGGTGAATTGTGAATGGACATGATCCAGGAACTTGTAGTATAAAAGTGGAAGGCAAGAGGTGCTGGTGCAATTAGTTCATCCATGATGTGAAGGGACTAGTCTGCGTGCGCTAGGATCTGCATCGCGGGTAGATTGTGTTTACCATTTAATATATAGTAGTGAAATATGGTCTGAAATAAAAGGTGGTAATGTTAAGGTACATATGCTCAGAAATGACAATAACTTGAGGGCGAGATTAGTGTGTCGGATAATTGATAAATTAGGAATGAATGTATTAGGGAGTTAGTTGTGGGATGTGAAGAAAGGCGTAAATGAGAGAAAACCGAAAGTACATTGATATGTCATGTGGAAAGGATCGATGATAGTGGGTTGGTTACGTGTGCAGTGCGTGAGGTTGTGATGCGAAGAGGCCGGCGAGCCGTAGAAAGTTGGGTTGAGCCAGTAAGCATGCCTGATGGAGGAATTTGAGCTTTGCAGAGGCTTAAGATAGTCATTTTAAAGTTTGGACGATAGGTTTATTATTACGTCCGCTTTATCATTGGAGTATAGTATTATATTCAAGAGACGTTTTTTATATGATGTGCTGGGATAATTGAAGCTAGTTGTTTATTTCGTGCTTTGTTAGGTTTTGAACTTTATTTTTACGAATATATATATTATACTATAACTGAATATAATATTTATTGATATATAAATATATATATATTAACTTATATATATTATACTAATATATATTTTTAAAATATATATATCTATATATTTCACGACTCTGATACTGTTAAAGCCTTTTTGACAATCAAAATGGAGATATCTATTTTGTTTTTGCATTATTAATGTTTATCTTTTCAGATAAAAATTTTCCTCACGTAACGCTCAAATCTTTTGATCACGTTAGCCAATCGCCTTTTTGTATTTAATTAATTTAGTTACTTTTCTTATCTATACATATTGTATTCAATAAACGTCCAGTATCATTTTTGAAACTAACCCCAATCAGTCCCCCCTTTTTCCCCTTTTTTTTTCATTTACTATAAGAAGCGCTGGTTCATCTTTGGAAATTATCTTCCTGAGTCTGATGTGGCTACAAAGTCTATTTTCTTCTCTTGTCCTCAGTATTGTGATCTAGTAAGTTTTTGAATCTTGGTGGTTTATTTATTACAGAATTTTTCGAACACGGAAATCGAGAAATTTTAGATCGGTCGTTAATAATTACTCTTAATTTTCAAAGTTTGTCCAGCAAATATACATTTAGTTCACTGATTTTCCACTTTTGTTTTTATTTTACCCATTATTTCCTATTCTACGTTACTTTAATTTTTATTGAAACAACGGATATTGATTTATGATTTTCCTTTGTTGTACCCCGCAGTGCTTTTTTTATCACTCGCTCCAACCAAAGAATATAGTATTTTCGCTTCAGATAAATCGTGTTCCGGATTTTCGTTTTTATTATTAGATTTTCTTTCACTTGTGATCCTTACATAGTTCCATCTTTTCCAAGTTAAAGTTTTTGGTGAAATATTTCCCTGGCTTTAATTTTTTTTTTGGGTTTATAAATTTAAATAGGAATATCCTGTAATAATTAAAAATCTAGATGTAATAGAAATTAGGGAAAAATATCATACTAATAAGTAGTAATAATAAGAATGTAGTGGCTTATTAAAGAATATTTCGCTAAGTTCCTCCCGTTTTTTA